>JAQFZW010000622.1:0-49728 GCA_034687055.1 Heteromurus nitidus | reverse complement strand
GCCACGCTTATGTAAAGGTGTTGTTGTCAGCAATGGGAAATTTTAGCTACATGACGGATGATGGTGAGTGTTCAAACAACGGAATATCCGGCCCATACAGCACGGACACCTGGTATGAAACTGCAAGTGCAAAAATGATTCTGAAATTGTACTCGGGCCCTCCAAACCGAATGACACAGCTGACACTGAATATGACACCGCTCTCATTGAGATTTGTGGGATGTGGCCGCTCTCAAGAGAAACCTTACGCATTCCATGAACTTCTGGGTGTATTTGAGTTGCCCATTTGGTTATCCGTATTAATAGTTTTCTTTATCATTCTACCAATTGTAGTCACACTATTTGTTACCAGAGTAGCACATATTAGTCCCGTCGATAGTATTTTTGCATTCTTCAGGGTTTTGGTTGAGCAACGGGACGCATTCCCTTCAAGGATTTTGAAGAAAATCCCAATGCGTTGTACGGTAGGGACAGGTATTCTGATGGGTATTGTTTTAAGCAATGCGTACAAGAACCAAAATGTGTACAATTTGATGTCACCACGGGAAATCCTTCCGTACACTCAGATTTCGCAATTGGTTAAAGACCAGTTTGAAATTGTAACCAGATTGAGGAGGCTAAGAGCGAGGGATATCCTTGGTATAGTAAATTATAAGGCATCACTGGACCATCATGATGTAAACATGCGTTGTATCGACGTAGATGGAGAACGGCTCAGCTTTCGATTCGGGTCTGAACTCCAACAGGCTTTAAACACGACAAATATTTTCTCAGAGTTCAGATTGTTGGAGAAGGCAGAATATGTCTATAATATAACCAAACTGGCACCGTCAACTATAGATTATATAAGGAGCCTGGTAAGTCGTCTGATTGAGCTGGGTTTGTCAACATCCCGCTTTCATTACTCTGATTCAGGAGGGGACAAAAACTACCTAGAAAAGGAGAAGGTTTGGATGCAGAGTAACTTGATGGAGGAGAAAAATATGATTTCAAAATCTCTGGATTTGTGTAACAAAATAGCGTTCATACTTCCGCAACAGGAAACCATGGAACACGCTCGACGCTTATTGAGACAAAGGAATGACTACGTTCATGTCGGGACAAGGGATCTCATCACAGAGAACCTTGAAGTTCACTTTAAGATGTTTGGGAGTGGAGAATTTGCAAATCGTTTGAAATATGTGAATGAAGCCGGAATTTGGGTATGGTTACAGGATTTCTTTGACGATAGTGAGAATCTCGCAGGGCCAAGATATGATCAAAGTGAGCCCGTTAAACGGAATATGTTTGGAAACATTGGAATTATATTCATGATAAATGCTTCGGGTTGCTTCATTGCGAGCATTGCCCTCTTCTTTGAATCGGACTGGAGAAGGTTTCTAGTGTTGATATGGAGAAAACTGATATTAAACATGATATTGAAGTGTTATTTCTTGTGGGACAAGTCAAACGTGTAAGGATTGTAGATCCAAAAGAATTTAACCTTTTACCTTGAATAAGTCTATTAAAATTCTAAAACCATAAGTGTCTGTAAGATATTAATATATGTGCACTATTTGTTTTATGCAAAAGTAATAAACTCAAATACAATATTCGGCTTTGTTTTCTAATGCATGCGAAGAGAATGGATAGAAGCAAACTTTAAATAATGTCGACTTGTTCACTCAATTCCAAAACAAATTGTCAAGTAAAAGCTTATAAGCTTGCTAACACATGTGAAGCTGCCAGCAGTGCCAACTCATATTTTCGGGGGAAAGGGCTTGCTAATCAGATAATGTCCATATTCAGCGGGGAAAATTGTGCGCCCAGACGAGTATATTTAGTACTGGCTAGCACTGGTCGACATGGCTGCTGATGCAAATAGTAAAATCATTAGATTGATTAACTTATTCAAGCTAACAAGCTTATTCTAAGACAGAACAGAGAGTAACATATGGCAACTTGTGAGCATATCGCTTAAATTGCATGTGCAACAACCTGGAAAGAAAGAGCTTATGATATTGACATGCTCGGAATATGCCCCGAATGCGAGGACGATTACTCATCAGTAGTTCAAAAGTCCATAGCAAATCTGTCTGCGCTAAAATCTTGGTTAATGGGGAACATGGAAGTGAACGACAAAACCTTGTAGAAAGTGCATGGTTCATTGGGACATCGCCCAAATGACAAGCTGAGAATATGTTTGATGAGACTGTGAAAGTCTATTCATCCTCCAATGACTTTGCGAACACGTTTCTGGGTTTGCCTCAAAACACTCAAGTTACCGACGAAATATTAAAATTTACAGGTGTTTACTCGAAGAATTTTTTTAAAATTTTTATTTCATATAAAAATGATCAATTTTTGTTGCATAATTCAATCGCATATGAATCTCAATATGCCCCAACGACAAATCTAAACATCTGCAGCTTTCCTTAAAAATTAGTAAGCAGCTTCTGATATTTAAGCATCGATATGTGCTTTAATAATACTTACAAGTTACTTGTAAGTATTACTTTACTTTAACATTGCTTGTAATACTTACTTGTTAGCATATCATGAGTGTGAAAAATATCCATCGAATATATTAAACTTGTAAACAGAGCACGTTAAAAATTGCCAGCATAAAATATTACATGAAAATCTTCCTCCTTCAGTACTTGAGTTGGCACACGCGAAGTCTAGGCTAGTATTCGATCAGCCACTTCTCCCTTCCAAAGTCATTCAATTAAACCGCTACAATTTTTAGGTCATAATATGCATTTCGGTGTTCGGTAACAACTGGGAGAGTGATAAGTTTTGGAATATCCTGGCGTGTGTATATATTGACGAACGTGTGTGAAAACGACGTGTGTGAGTTACTAGCAAACACCTCGAAGGCTCCAAATCGTACATAAATTTAAAATCGTCTATTCTCGAAAATAGTGATTTTTTTCGTCTGAGATTTCGTGCACACATGTGCTTATTTGCCAATAATAATTGAGTTTTAAATATATACACTGGCCGAGATATTCAAAAACACCTAACTGTCCCAGTTTGTTCAGAACGGAGTTTCTGTAAGGGTGGTTCTAATACGTAAAATGAATTCGAGGTTTTGCCAGCAATTAATCTGTTCAAATACTAGAAACACCAGTTTGGTTATGGATTTTTTTTAAAATTCAAGGACATGGTTTGAAGCAGAATTCTAATAGCCTCAGCATGACACTAAAGGTTTATACATGGTATAATTTAACATGGATGTTGATGCTAGTTTAAAATATTGGCAAGAGTTGACGCAAGAAGAAAATCCATTAAATTGATTAGTCCACATGAAATGTAGAATACTGACGATGAGTTACCGACTTTAAGATATTCTAGGCGGCGATTCACTCTTGCTGCGACGGTTAAGCAAATTGTTGTTGACAATTTTACGAAGGGAATTTCCTGAAAATGTATACTAATTTTGGCTTAATCCTCGCACTGGGATTTATTATATTGTGCGCACGCGCAGATTTCCTTTCGGAATACAAGTTTGATAACGACTCTGAAGTATTCATATTTGAAGAAACGGTTAGTTTCGACGAACCTGTTGAAGTCGAACCTCTCCATCGAGCGGTGGACATTACCCCGCTAATTACATCCCTTACGCATTGTATCATTGGTGTGACCACATTCAACGTATTTGAGTTGCATCAATTGTCCGCACCAATAGTGCTCACTTCCCCAAAGAGAACCACATCTGACGTAATGGATTTTGACGTTGGCATAAACTCGTTGTATGAAATTCGGGGAAATGATACATCCGAAAATCCTTACGTAAAAACCACCTCATCTTTGTATGAAATTGGCGGCAATATTCTTCCCTTCGACATTACCTTGTTTCAAAGCGTACTATATGCGAAGCCATGGAACTGTCAGGTTAGCATTGACCTATCCCCTTTGAGGAACAACTTTGTCAGTGATATACAAGAATCATTCACTTTCCATCACGAATTCAGGATTTTTCGCAATCAACATGCATCGTCAACGCCAACATTCTACTTTCACGTCATGAACGAAAACCACCTTCCACAATTTCCTTGGATTGACATTGGAGGGGGTAGTGAATTGTATCGGGAAAGAATCTTATTTCAAAAGACATTTGCACAAATGTTCCTCCACCACGTGAGGACGGACAACTGCAATTTCCTTTTTGCTTACACGATCGAAGAGGAAAACAAGGGAGGAGCTACGTTGATGTTGGAACGAGTTTCCGAAATACAAATGCTCGGAGTATGCCCTGAATGCAAAGATGATTCCTCATCCGTAGTCCAAGAATCCGTGAAAAATCTGCCGTCCCTGGGATCCTTCTTAATCCGGAATGTCCAAATCAACGACAAAGCTTGTAGAGCGTGCATGGTTAATTGGGAAATCAGCCAAAGGAAAGATGAGGATCCTTTTGAGGACGCTCATCCAAATGATCACCTTTCGAACCCACTTGAGTCTTTGCCTTCAAACAGTCATGTTTCCGACGAACTTTTAAGCTGCAGAAACAATTTTCAAAGGTACGAATCGTTTACTAAACCTCCATTTAGGTCAAAATCCGAGAAATTGTCACATGGCTACGCGAGTGTATTCCAATCTGTTATGAAGAACTTTAGTTACGATCTGGGTAACGGAACTTGTGTAAATGGGCATATTTTCAGGAGACGAAAGCCACAATTGTTGTACAAAAAAGCAAAAATTGAATTCAAAACGCATACAAATTCCGTACTGACAAGGGAAGATTCCTCTCTCAAATTTTCCCCAATGTCGTTTCGATTCATTAGCTGTGGTCGGCCACATGTTAGCCCGTATGCATTCAAAGAACTTTTGAATGCTTACGAAAACTTGACTTGGGTATGCATCTTTTTCGCGTTTTTTGTATTTATTCCATTAATCTTAATCCTTATAGCGCGAATGTACGGTAAAAGTGCAATAACTGGCAAGGCGGAAATTATTGGTCATAAAGGAAAACTGGAAAATATGTTCCCTTTCCTTAAGGTATTACTAGAACAGGGTGACCCTTTCCTTGGAAGTTTCTTGAGAATAACATGTTTCCGGTTGGTAATTGGCGTGAGTCTCCTCATGGGAATTGTCCTCAGCAATGCTTACAAAAATACAAATGTTTACAATTTAATAGCCCCTAGAGGCCTCGACCCCTACACCAATCTTGACCAACTTGTGAGGGATCGATTTTCTATCCACACTCGTTTGGAAATGTTGGATATAAAAGAAGTGATGAGATATTCAGGGAGTGGAGTCATCACGGTGAATAGACACGCGGTTTTGGCTCAGATGGGGGGCACACATTTTATCGAATTTCAATCAGAATTACAAACTATGCTCGCGGAAACTGAAACGAGGAAGGGAAGCAGTTACAAAGATACCTTAATTTATCTCCAGAGAAATACGAGGTTGCATCCTTATAATAACAGGTTTATAAGAGTAGTATTCAAATTGACAAAACAAATACGCCTGAACAAAATATTAAGAGGGATATATTGGAGAAAAAGGATTAGGGAAATTGAGGAAAAAATGATTTTCAGGGCGATAAATACTTGCGATCGGAGAGCTTTTATTCTTCCCGTACATCGTATCTCGACGCTTGCTCGAAACCTGAGAGAGAGGGGACACACATCGGTTCATGTGGGTAGGCACGATCTCATATCGCAGCGAGTGGGATTTTACATTATAAAGTTTAATCAGCAAGCTTTCAGTAGGAGGATCGCTTGTGTGGTGGAGGCTGGAGTATTTAATTGGTGGGACGCGTTTGCCGTTTCTCAGAACGAGCATGCTGTACTAAACCTGGAGAAACATTATCCAGCTAAACCTGACATGAGTGGGAATGTTGTTGTAATTTTTGTGATTTATGTGTCTGGCTGTATTGCAGCATTTGTCATTTGTCTGCTCGAAGTTAACTGGTTACGCATTACTCGAGGCTACGTGGAAATATTTGTGAGAATGAAGGCTTTGCTGAACAAAGTTAAGCTGCTAAGATAAAGGTATAACGTAATTGTCAGGTCCGTGGCCATTTCTGATGCTAAAACATCATCAAGCTCACCAAGAAAGTAACAAAATATAATGTATCAACATTCAAATGTATTCGTAAGCTCAGTAAAGATATCCACAATTGAACACACCGATACAAGACATAAAATACATGAAAATGTACGAAAGAACTACGCAAATGTTGTCTAGATTGTAGCATAACATGCGGCTGGAATAGCTCGGCAATAGTCTTATTCTTATTAGCTATTTTCTTATAATTGTATCTACTTTTGTTGGTTGTACTAAAGGTTTAAAGGTAGCTGTTTCTCCTATTGCTTTTAGCTAATTATATTTCGTAATATACTTTCATCATCAAGGACCAAAAACAAGTATGAAATTATTCATTCCTATTCTATTGCGTCAATCCATATACGAAAAGGGGGTAATTCTGGATGTGTATAAATAAATAAAAATGTTATATTTCACTTGATATTTGATTGATCCGTGTTTTGGTTTACAACTTCGAAACGTGCCAGGAACTATATTACTGGCTGAAGCAAGATATCTTGAGGTGTGACATGTGCATAGGTAGTGCTGTATGGTAGGCGTATTCAAAAAGCAAAAGCCGAAACAATTATAAAAATTTTGCTGAAAAGACGTGGGTGCTTGTTACTTACATCACCGTAATCAAGTTAAAGCTGGAGGCTATGTCTAGACTTCATACAATCGTAAAATGTTTTTGTCAGACAGTTATAAAAAACGAGGTTGATGCTGCTGAAGCAATCAGCACGAAGTAAAACACCGAAAACAGTAAAGTTGTCTCTGGCAGCCAAGGATTTGAAAAAAATAATGTCGGATTGATGCCCATTTTTAGCTACGAACCGACCACCAAAATGCGCCAGGTCCTAAAATTGAAGGGTCTCTTGAAACAGGCGCACTTTTTGTATATGAAATGATACAGTAGAATAGGAATGAATATTTTCATACTTGTTTTTGGTACTTGATGATGAAAGTATATTACGACATATAATTAACTAAAAGCAATTGGAGAATCAGCTACCTTTAAACCTTTAGTACAACCAACAAAAGTAGATACAATTATAAGAAAATAGCTAATAAGAATAAGCATATGGCCTATATGTATATATTGCCACGAACCGGAGAATAGAAAGATAATGTGGAATTGAAATGTGTTTCAATTTCTGAACTGTGTTTTAGATCGTCACTGATTCAAATAAAATATTTGCATTCTATTGTCTCTGCTAATAAATCCGGCAACATAAGTTTTAGTTATGTGGAGTCCACTATTCCTCATTCTGACCGTCCTCTTGGTCCAATGTCACACTCTCCAATTTGGGACTTTTATTCAAAAATCTGGCAAAGTATGGTTCACACCATACTCCAAAGTTGAAAATAAAATCACTGAAAAAACTCACCCTGGCAGTGTTAACATAAATCCAATACTTGTCTCCCTACAACATTGCACTATTGGAGTGACAACCTTTGAAGATGTTGATTTAGAACCGCTCTTTGCGCCAATTGTACTATTCCACCCGAGAATCGCAAACGTGACTAATCTATTCAGACTAGTCCCAACTCAAGTGCCGGGCAATATTTCATATAAGGTGATCGAGATGGACGCCCCTTTTGCTAAATCTAAACCAATCCTATTCCAAAGCGCTATTTTCACTCTTGAGCTTCAAGGACGAGTAGCAAATTGCCAAGTGAGTATTGAGCTAACCCCACTCTGGCTCACTGGAAATAACAAATACTTCCGAATGATGCACAGTTCCCACTACAGTTTTCAACCATTTCAGTACTCCCACCACGTGACTATTTACACAGTTCCCCAATGGTATTTCGTCGTAATCACAAATGGGAAAGTTGTTCGACACGGATCCCGAAAATCAAAATCGAACAGACACGTGATGGGACTGGCAGAGTTAACATTCCAGAAGTTCTATATCCAGTCTATACTCAGTCTAGAGTTCATGGATAAATGCGTGTTTGCTTTTGTTTACCTCCTCGAGACTGAAGATAATCAAGTTAGAAAATCATCATTTGCTGTCGAAAATGTGAAACAAGTTCAAGTCGTTGGCATGTGTTCCGAATGTGAAGAAGGCGACTCGGCAGCAGTGACAGTAAAATCTCTCACAAACATTGAACAACTTGCTTTCTTCCTTTCCCAGAATGTCCACTTGAATAGGGAAACTTGCGGGAAATGTATGGGCCTTTGGGATATCCGTACAGACGAAAAGAAACATTTTAACACTGTTGAAGTGAACATTATGAAGCATAATTTTCTCTCGTGCAAATATTTTGGTAGCACGTCAAGAAAGCCTCGTTCACGCGTAATGGAGTTGGGATACCAATACGCGCTCGTTTTCCATTCTATAATGAGGAATTTCAGTTTTAAACTGTCCAGAGGAAGGTGTGAGAACAATTTGCGTGTACACTCAAAAGTTTATAATGTTTTGGGAACGAGAGCTACCCTCCAGTTCAGTATAGAATTAGGAAACATCACTTTGAATAGTAAACATTTCCTCAAATTTTCCCCAATGTCATATCAATTTGTTAGTCGTGGTCGTCGATATCTGGACAGAGACCAATTCCGGGAATATTACGGTGAATACGATGGGCCCACCTGGGCATTTATTCTGGTGACGTTTTTATTTATGTTGCCGCTTGTGATGGTGTTAACCACAGATGTCTGTTTAGGAAATGTTCACAAATTTCACAATGTTGAGCAGATATCAGCGCATATCAAAACCAAACGACGGAACCTATTTGGATTCGTTAAAGTGTTAGTTGACAGAGGTGAACGGAAGTTGCTCGATAATCAATTAGAAACCCCTTCGTTGAAGTTGATAATTGGGGTGAGTTGTTTGATGGTGATGGTTTTGAGGAATGCCTACAAAAGCCGACATACATATTCCTGTTTGACGCCTCAATATTTGAGCCCGTACATAAATTTGTCGCAATTGACGCGGGATAATTTTAAAATTTATACCAGGTTAGTTGGGTTGAATATGAAGGACATGTTAGAGTTATCGGAACAACCCAAATTATACATTGGTAAACATAGCTTGAGATTCCAAACGGGCAAATCCGAATTTACTGCCATTCGGTCAGAATTTATACGCATGTTTATTGCGTCTATTCATTCGCATAAGTTCAAAAGCCAATTCACGCATGATTTGAGATATCTTCGAAACATTACACAGTTATACCCTGGCGCAGCAAATTATTTAATGAGAACTTATTCCCTTCTTCGGAAGACATTTAATGGGGGCGACAGTCGCAAGTGGATCAATAGAATCACAATTATGCAGACGTCTAGCATTGTCTCCGTTCTAAGTAATTGCGAAAAATGCGCCTTTGTTCTTCCCGAACATAATATACTGACTATTGTGAGGGCACTCAGGAAATATCCAAACTCGACCACTTTCATTGGAAGAACTAAGGTTCTAACGAAACGTTTAACATTTAGTGTGCAAAATTTCGACAAAGACGTATTCACCAATAGGTTTGTGTATGTGAACGAGGCTGGGATTTGGAGATGGTGGAATGAGTTCTACAGCGCGGAACGAGTGGCGTCATTTCTAAATTCGGAGAGACATTATCAACCTAAGCTTGCAATGAGGAGGAACATTTTTATAATTTATGCCGGTTGCTGTATTGTTGCTGTACTTGTATTTTGTGTTGAAAAAATCTTTGGTAGAAGAAGCCTCACTAAACACTTGTGCAAGGCAAATTGCAGAAGCTAAATATTTATTACTTGTTACTTGATTTTTGGGAGAGAAAATACATCAATCCATGCGAAAATATAATTTGATAGATGATACCGTTCTCATTCGAATTTGTTTAAAATTCGAATGCTGCTTTCGTATTCATTTCAAATTCGAAATGACCCCTCCAATATGACAACAAACTTGCTCGATTAAGTTTTAATCCCGACACGACACGTATTTTCCTACAAAATATTAATGAACTTGGAATAATGGTAAGCTATCTATTCTCAAGTATTATCGTATCTTGAGTTTTGAATTCTAAATAAAATCATACATGTGAATGCTTCACAGTTCCTCCAACTTGGATATCGTCGCGGATAATCCACAATAACACTTCTCCAAAAGTGGATAAAATCACAAAAACACTCAGGGATAGGAAATCCCATGTATTACGGATGGATATGCGCGATGGTGATTTTATTTTATCCACTTTTGGATTAGCGTCATTGTGATTTTAACCACTTTTGGATTAGTGTTATTGTGGATTATCCGCGACGATATGCGTTGTTTATTGAAGAAACGTCGGTGAAATAATTGAATCGTTCTCTCATTTAATCGGAAAACACTACACGCATCGTATCGTGGCAGCAGTCTGACTATGCAGATTAAATCATTCAAATTTAAATGGGCCACGAACGTCAACCACATTTTGGACACACCATTATATGCTGCTACGCAGTAACGCAGTAAATACAATATTTTGTTTATAAAAACCTGGCCTAGTTTCGGCAGACCAATTAAACATAACGAAATTATTAATGTGATTAGAAATGTTAGTTTCCACCACTGAATTGAAACAGATACACGTGTGACGTCCTTCAATCTCGGAAATTCGTTAATTAAATTTGAGGCGTAAGAAGAAACCAAATAATTCCTCGTCCGAGATCATTCTTATCAACTTGGTCGTCCAACGAGTTCTCAATAGCAGTTGTCAGTATGTATAATTAACGGGCTGAGAGGTTATTTTGAAAAAAATTGATCAGTTGACAGATTTTCAAATCGATTAAAACATCGCCTTTTCCGAATCAATTTCTATTTGACAAACATGCTAGTAACAACCAACATATTGCCTGAGGTTTCCAAACTTATAAATTCCGGGACAACGCCTCCCTTCATAAACCCATACCAAGTTGAGGAAGTCGACAATGGGGTCATCAAAGTGGTTACCCACCGATTTCGTAAAGGTCTCTGGCTAATTCAATTAATCATCTTGCTTGTCGCAGGCGGATGCTTTCTTCTTCAGGCTTTCGGCGATGTTTCTTTCCTGAAAGCAAGCTTGAAAGGGGCAATGTGCTTCTTCAATCTGTGGAGTGCCTATTACGTCTGGTTTCATCATTTGCGTTCTACCGAATTCGCCAACTTCCTGAATCAGTTGCTGGCCTACGAGAAAAATCTCTACTCGTATGATTCAAAAGGTTTGTGAGTTTTCGAGATCAGGTATTTTTTATGAAAAATTAAAATCCCTAAACAATAATTTTGTAGAGGCCACCATCTGGAGAAGAAGCTCGGAATGTCGTCTGGTGAAACTTGGATTTGCACTACTCGCCTGGAGCCTAAAATTTGAATCAATTTTCATTCCAATTTCGACGGGCATCCTTCCAAAATTCCCGTGGAATGTAGTACCTCCATCTGTAGGATACGGGAACTATTTGCAACTTGGAATTTTAGGGGAACCACTGGAAAGGGTGTTGATCATCGCCGCAAATTATGTTTACATAAGGATCGTGTGTGATTATGGCCTTCTCACCTGCGCTATCAACTTCATCACGGGAACATTTTGCTTGACAGCTGCTCTCTCCTCCTTTAAGAGGCATAGGCTTTCATTAAATTTGACTTAATTTTAATTCACATTTCAGAATTTGGGTTAACGTTTCTATTTTTTTATTTTCTGATTTCAGGAATCTCATCCACTCCTTTTGGGGTTACCATGGGAAAACTACTATCGACATACTATATTCCTACAGGCAAATTCAACTACTCTTCAATTTTTATAACGACATTCACCGAAAAATACTGATGCCAGTCGTAGTTCTCTGCTGGATATTGGCCATTGGTATTATTTCGTATGCTTTTGTTTGCGTGGCTGGATCTGACGATCTATTCGCTTTGGTAATTATGATTGCTGGAGATGTCATCCTCGTGTTTCTGGTTCTCATTTGTACTCGATTTCCGCTAAATGCTTATTCGACAAGCAAGGCTGTGCTGGGGTGCAAGCATCACTTCAAACAGTGTAACCGCATGTTGCTCAGGGAGAAGCTTTGGGCATCCTTTCCAGAACTGAGGATCTATTTCTACGAGAATTCCTTCTTCAGCGGGCTGACTCCTTTGATCTTGTTCCAAATTGCTATTGATTTCACAGTCAACCTCATTTTACTTCGATCCGATATTTAAATTATGTTGACAAAATAAAAATAAATCCATTTCGCTCCTTCATTTTATTCAAATTCGTCAATCCACATTTGTTTCCTTACAAACTCCACTCAACTTGCCAATCTTTTCCCGATAACTATTATATTTCGGCACGTAAAATTCTTTGAAAGCTTCATGCGCACATTTCGTCTTCTCCTTGACCTGAACCATTTGTTGCTTCAGCAAAAACTCAAATAGCCCCATACTCGCCGAGACACACTGTTTGTACAGATCCCTTTTGAGAATTACCTTGTCGTCATATGTGTCGACGGCCCTTTCGCACAACTTCAAATACTCGGTGTGAAACTCGGTGAGAGTGAGTTTAAACCAGATGGCCATTTCGTAGGAAAGTTTTGAAATATGGCGGGCTGCGACGGTTTTCAGCAGATCTATAGCATGAAGCCTTGCCACAATTTCGATGAAGCATCTCTCCGGAAGGTCATATCCTAAAGGGTCAATAGCATTAACGGGGTAATTTGAAAATCCGACGTAGACTTGCGAAAAGGCGGCGAGGTTCACAATCATTTCCAGCTCGTCGTATTCCGCTGGTGTCAACTGGGATTTTATGCTTTTAACAAAATAATGTAAATTTAAAATTCCCGCATTTTTTCAACAAAAAAAATAATGTTTTTATGTAAAATCCTTACAAAATGAATGAATGGGGTGAAAATGTTACAGAATTATCCGGATCCAGATTCACATATCCTTTCGTAAAAATTTTGTCCAGTCTTGCCACAATCTCGGACTTGCAGTAGAATCTGAGGAGATCAGCATAATAAGCACTTATATCCTTTAAAGATCTCGAATTTTTGATAAGGTCAAAATATATTGGTTTCCGAGACGAGCAAGGTCCATAACCGGAGAATGTTTGCATGTGTGGCCGGCTGGAATTGTGGATGTACAGACGATCTCCAGGCTCGCCCCAGGTCAGATGACGGAACATTGAGCTGGTTGATGTTATTAACTTTGAGTGGACTTGAAAGTAATTTAAATTAAACATGTTATTTCCTTAAAAAAGGAAACCGAACAGAAATGATGTATCTCACCTTTTGTAGGTGGCGATGGCGTAGTAGATGTCTGGGTTTCCTCTGCTGAGAATTCAAACTCTGTCTCTGGCTGGTCCTGCGGTGACCTCTTAACTCTGAAACTGGTGGTGGTGGTAGGTAATGTTATCATCATAACAATCAACAGGGATTTTAATATTTCCTCCATTTAGTCAAGTTTGACTTAATTTCTTCTGGAAAAATGCATTGTTTTGTTAAATACAAATCGAGAATGAGCAAATGTCTGAACGGAGGCCTGCTAATAAAAATTTATGGAAGTCATACAATTCTCTTGAATTCAGCCATGGGACATAGTTTCAACAAAATTCTTGGAATTTTTCTTCTTTGATTTATTTCTTTCACACGAAACAAAAGTTCTCTTTTAAATACTCGTATGCTATATTATATTCTAAGCTACATTTACATCAAAATTATTTACACACAATCATCACAATCACATTACTTATTTGGTGAGAAAATATAATCACAGTTCAAACCATTAATTCAGGCACAAGATTTTCCACACAATTTTTTTTATCTGAATGAATTATTCACACTTCCATGAAGCTGACAAGGCGGCAAGGCCACACAAAGGAGCTGGTACTCCACCTCGAAAATAAATTTGTTGACGATTTTGTCAAAGCAGTAGCGCACCACTGTTTCCGTGATCAAATATAGCCAGTAAATGGGGTGAACGCAGAAGCCAGTGACGAGATAATAGGCAAAGTTGACAACAAGAGTAACTCCATTACTCGCCTTCCACCACTTCGCCACTCGAACAACTTCCTTTGGCACTTTCAGCTAAAGCACACAAAAAGAAGAGAAGCAAAAATGTAAAATTATCCATAAAAATAGTCAAAAATTTATTTCCATTTTACTAATATCTCCATACTTTTCTCGTGCACTTAATCAAATGTATGGCAGCAATAATTTCGACAATGGCGAGAAGCGTACATCCCCAAATGATGCCCATCATAATTGTACTTCCTGTGATTTGCAAAAATATGCAAATTAGATATGAACTTTTTATTTACAGATTTTTAGAAATTATAGACTTTGTCCTTGCAATTTTTGTAAACCTTTTGATATTTCCCTTGTCGACCAGAACATCCAGCTTGATGCTGGATAAGAAAAGGAATACGATTGAGAATCCAACTCGCCGAGAATCGCATCTCGAGCTTCCGCATGGAACAAGACGAGCAAAATGATGAAATTGTAGAAGACTCCCACGAGGAGATTCATCATTGACAGAATTATGTCAAAGTAGGCGACGACCACAACCCACTTTTTGAACTTGTAATCCATTTTGACACTTTAATATTTTACAAATTAAGACACTTCCACTTTTAAAACTAAATTAGCTCGTATAATTAACTTTTGTTGGGAGACTCGATGAGAGAATTCTTTTCATTTTGCTTCTGCTTTTGCTGTGAGCTACTCGAGCAACTTGAGTCAAGTGAGAATTGAGTGTTGAGAGTAGCCTACTGACTGAAAACAATAAAAACTGATATCTGTTTTCATACATTTTTTCTTCCGTTTTGATACAGTTTTTCCTTTAACACCCACACTCTTGGCAAAGAATAGCTAAAAACACTCATCACGTTTTGCGAGAGCAAGAAAACTTGGTGATAAAAAACGTAACGTTATTTGGTGCATCTTATGAAAAAATTATAAAAAGCTAAAAAAAAATCCGTGTTTTTTCGTTACGTGAGAGTGAGAATGAGTGGGTCTCTTTCAGAAAAAAATGAGATTTGCTAAGCTTCAGCAAAGCTAACTTTTTATCTGAGCATAAAAAGAGCGCATAAGGATTATATACATTTAGCTTTGCTGTACAATTTTAAGTGTAGAATATTTTTTTCTATAACAACTCTGTTTTCATGCAAAATCCACCGGTGTGAAAACTGAATGAGGGTTTTTATATGGCAAACACAGTTTTACTAATATCACTCTGGTAAATGTAAGGAGCTGCTTCTTGCCCATCATCATATTTTTTACGAGCTTCGTATAAGGATAAAAGGAAAAGCACATCTTTCAACTCCAATTTGAAGATTTTTTAAATGCAGTCTTGCTCATCTTCCTTCGCCATAAATAAACACACTCATTCTTGGATTAATGTTCTCTTGCCGAGGTGAGTTGCGCTGATCAGTTTTAGAGTGAGAACGGGTTTTCATTTCCGCTAAAAAGCTACCCTCTCATTTCGTTGCAGCACTTTGCTCCTTTCTGCCATCACACCTTCACATTTTCCTTTGTCGTGGTTGAGTGAATATCTGTTCGGTGTGCATGTATGCGTGTGGGTGGCTTTTGCTTTTGGCTGAACAAGCTCTTCCGTATTGTCGGCTAAATATACGAGTGGATTTCAACTTTTAGTAATCTGTCTTGAATTTAGTCTCGCCTCAAGTGCAGAATTGAAAGTGAATTTGGAAAAATGTTAAAATGTGTGCGGAGCATTGTTCATATTTGTTCATTAAGAGAAACACGTGAAACCTTTCAGGTATAATTTGTGTGAGGAGTGAGGACTGCCTAAAGGCACATCAAAACTCAATATATTTTCGCGAATTTATTTAAACAGACGCAACAAATGTATATACATGTGCTGCGTACCTACATATCTAGTTTGCATTTTTACATTGCAATTTGTTTGTCGAGCTGATAAGTACGATCCTGTTGATGTGATATTGAAAGATCATGCTGGTTTTTGGTGTGAGAGGAAAAGGGTCAGCGGAACAAAACAAAAGCAAAAATGTTAGCTCAGTTCATGCTGACTTGAATTATTAATGAGCATGTCTCGCTGTTCTTATTTGCTGACTTGATCCTTGATGAGCGGTTTATTATCAAATTATCAAAAAATTAAGCTGACTGTCTCCATTTTATCAAAAATATCTGAATTCCGAAATTGTCTGAATGTCGCATTCACTTTTGGAAATGACAGCATCTCTCGAGTTGAGGATGATATTTATATCTTTAGTGATTCCTTTCAATAGGGCTCCGCAATTGCGTCGAATAATTCACAAATTTTTGCATATTTGCATAAAATATTTACTTTACTCTTCACCACTTCAAAAATGTTTGTTTAAATCTTATTAAAACTCCACTTTAAATTTTGATAGTCATTATTTTATGAGAAGACTATGACAATAAAACATTTTTGAGAAATGTAATTGTTGCCGTGAATTTTAATGCTCTATAAACACTTTACGAAAGTAAACATAAGTTTACCGATTGCTGTGTTGCTGAGCTCTATTTTAAACTACAATTCAGTCTGGAGTAACCCGTGCAATCTAAGACTTCGTATTAAAATGTACATTTCATACGACTATTTTCGACTATCCATATTCACACATTTCCTCCTATTTTCATCAGAAATGGAGCCACCTCTTCTCGAGTCACATTTCCCCTTCATACTTTCCGCACCAGACAACTACGTTGCTCACTTCCTCCTTTCTTCGAAATTGTCAGGAAGAAATATGTTCACTTGCCTCGTCAGAGAAATTGTCATTTCGCTAGAATTTAACTCAACTAAGCAACTCCCAGTTTTTCACGAGAAGCACAACGAGCCCTTCAGCTTAATATTTTTGGAGGTGGAAGTGCTTCAGAAATTCAAAAGCGAGTATGATTTTGTCTACGACAATTTGTTGTACTATCCCTCAACTCTGATCGTATTTGTCTCCGGTAGCAATCATAACGACGAAAATAGTATTTCAGAATTTAGGAAGTATTCGCATGCTACAAAAATTGTTCTTAAATTTAAAAATGCAGAAAAAAGTGAGACAGAAATATCTCTCATTTGTCCCAGTTTTTGTGGTGCGGCACAAAATAAATTTCGGGAGAATATTGAAGACCTGCTAGCTAACCCGACAAGATTTCACAGAGACAAATTTCGGAACGGGAACGGACTCTTGATTGCTGCTATGACAACTGCTGTAGTGTCATCTCAAGATTTTAAAGATCGAACATTCCAGAATCCGAACAAGTGCCTCGAATTTATTGGGGGCAAAGTTGCAGATGCCAGATCCTGTGATGGCAGTAGTGTGCTACCGTTGTACTTGGGAGAGGAACATAACATGTCTGTAAAAATCTTCGATATGTTCCAAGACCGAAGGCGATACGAACAAGAAGTGTACAGTTTTGCCGGATTTATTCAGGAAATCAAAATCGGGTTTAACCTCAACAACGCCATGGGTCTTGATGAACTGTCAGGCTTCGTATTTCAGAAATATTCGGGACGTAATTTAGTTTATTGCAAATTCGTCGAAGGATCTGGATCTGAGTCAAAATTGTTCAATTTTTTGGTCTGGATCAGACCCTTTGCTTTTACAATGTGGATATTTGTTGGTTTAATATTCGTCCTGCAAGTGTCATCGAATTTTTGCGCGAAAATGCTGGCGAAATTTAAATATTCAACGAAGGAAACTTTCAGTGGGAAAATATTTTGTTTCATCAATTTTGCCTTTTGGTTTTCCATTTCCGCTTCATACATGAACGGAATAACAAGTTTGGTAACGGTGCCGGATCCGCCATCTAAATTCGAAAATTTGAGCGAGCTTCTTTCAGAAGGATATAAAATTTTATGGTATAACAGAATGGAGGATGGTGACCCCAAGATTCGACTTCACCTTGACTTCGAATTATCTCGAGTGTCAGACAAAATCAAGGACAGCTTTCACATGCTGAGTTTGAATAGCGCGCTAATGGAAATGAAGTTGTTTCCAGAGATGCTCTATGCCGCACTATTTCCAGAAGCTGGAGCTTCCTATGCTAGAGCGAGCATTGAAAGTAGTTTGAGCGGGAAAGATGAATTTGAGGAACAAGCTTGCTACATTCTACCCCAAATTCTGGAATCTACTCATACATTTTGGTTTGTGAGCTCTATGAATTCGCAATGGCTGATGGAAACCTTGTCGAGACTGCGAGAGAGCGGGCTTTTCGAAATATTGAATCAATGGGCGGTACATGCGGCAATGTTATTGGACGATGGAAATTATTCAGATGATATAGATTGCAATGATCCGGATGTAATCAACTTTCAAAAGATTTCAAGTATAGTTTTATTGTATTGCACTGTTTGTGCTTGCAGCATTTTGATTTTTATTGGTGAAATTATTACAACTGCATATTTTAGAGTTGTCTAAAATAGTTCCTTAATTTTACGCTAGTTTTCGAATGTGCAAATAAATCAAATTCCACCAAATATTCGTCTAATACAGCATCAGTATTGTTTACTTACGTCGCAATATAATTTTCGTGCCTTGTCGTAAATCTTTATTAATTCAGAAGCCTTGCTATAATGACCATAAACCAAACTAAAATTTAAAAGGAAACACACAAATACTGTATTTGATTTATCATATTGTTTATCGTGAATAAGGTTCATTCAAATAATTTACTGGGTAAACACATACTTGTCTTGTTGTCTTGATTTACATTTTCCCTATGATTCTGTGGATAGTATGAACTTGATCGTGTTTCTTCTTGGACTGTATATCGCCATGGGGATTACATTAATTGTTTACAGGTTTCCAGCGGCGGTGCACGCCATTAGCTACCCAATGAGTACACGAAGTCATGGCTCTCTCACAACATTGAAAACTGGTCATCTATCTAATGTCGCTACCATTTACAAAGAGTTAGCTTGTGTTGACGATCCTTTGCAAAATTGAAGGTTCGGTATTTCGAGAGCAACTTTTTCGATTGGACAACGTCCATGGTTATGTTCGACTTTTGCATTAATAACGCAATCAGTCTCGTTCTGATGCATAAGTAGGACCGAACCGTTCACTCGAATTTCCGCTTGTAAATAATTTCCGTAACAGAAATAACTTATGTTCATTCTGGAATTAAAGCTACATGCCAAATTGTCTGTAATAACTAGTACGGATGAATGTCTTTTATTGAAAGTTGGCCAAGCCTTACATTGTTTGTAGACTTGACACTGAATTCGAATAACGTGCTGTATTAATAACATCAATTTTAGATTCATTCAAACGACAAACAAGGTTTCGGACATAGCTTCCTAATGCCTATCGACTTGTCCTTTTCCATTTTAAATGGACTTTAATGCGAAAGGTGAGGCGAATGCTTGTTTTATTGGGCTGGTTAATTGGAGGAAGTATGAACATTGTGTAAAAGTGACTGTAGGTAATTATTGCTTTGGTTGACCTAAAATCGTCCCAAATAATTACTTCTCAAATACACGATTTTTGATCAAGTCCGTCGAATTATGCAAATGAAACTTAGTCATGGCAATTCTTGTGGTTTCACAACCATCTTTTATGTTCTCATTCCGGTTGAGCTCATTCACCAACATTCAGAGTTGAAACTCATTTCCAAATTGCTAAATGTTGGTGGCGACAAGACTCATAAACGGATTTCGTAAATCCAATCAAGCCAAAACATTGCTTCTATTCTATAATTTAAAATATCCGTTTCGAGTTCGTACAAATGCTGGAACAAACCATTCCAGCAATGATTTATCCCCGGAATTCGTTGTGGAATACAATTCTGGGTTCATGAATTTTTGTTGGATTCATTGCATCATTTTGGTATTAGGTGCGGTGTTTCAAATTCACGGCATGATGGTGAGTGGTCCCATTACGAGTCCACTACCAGTTGTTGCCAAGGTCACAGACTCCACATTCTTTATGATGGCCACTTATTACGTTTGGTTCAACTTCAGAAATGGGGGACAAATCGCATCTTTTACGAATCAGCTTTTGGCGTTTGAAAGTAACCACATTCCTCGGAATGACACGAGCGGTAAGTCAGCTAGAAAATCATTCAATTATTATTATGTAGATTACCTCAAGAATTATGAATCAAGAATAATTAATAGCGCAATTTAATTTTCAGATCGAGAATTTTGGACAATGCACGAGGAGTGTTCAATTGTTCGAAAATATCTAGAATTTTTCCGGTTTTCGTATAGTTGCGAAGTTTTCGTGTTTCCCGCTTGTGTCGCTCTTTTCCCCAAAACACCGATCAACACGGCGCCGTACATTTTCAACGATGGCAGCCATAGGATTTGGAGGGAATTTCAATTCCTCGATGAACTTCAGCTAGAAATTTTGCGACGTTGCCTGATTTTCGTTTGGAATTACGTTGCTTACAGCGTGTTGATGAATATTACAATGATTGTCACGGTTGTGAATTTGTTGGCGCTTCCGATCTGTCTTAAAATGAGTTTGACCGCATTTGAAAGGTTGAATTCTAATTTTTAAAATATACTTGAAATTTTTAAACTTTTTTAAATCACAAAATACTATTTTTTCAGGGAAACTATAAGAATCGTGGAGCAAGCAGATTCGATCAGGAGTCTTCGAAATGTGGTCAGAAGCTACAGAGAAATTCAAATATTGTGTGGATGGTTCAACGCTATTCATAAGGATTCCGCAATTATCGCCACTTCGATGATTTTCAGTGCCATTTCCTATTCCCTGATTGCAAGTGGACGCTACGAGAAACTGGATGATATGACCTTGTTGGCGCTTTTATTGGGACAATCCATTGTCCCAATACGCTTATAATTTATAAATTTCCTGCTGGTGTGTATTCAAAGAGTTGTCTCGTCAGTGACACGAGTCAAGGAGCCCTGACACTGTTGAAGAGAAAAGCATTCTCACATCACCCTCACGAAACGGAACTTTGCAAATGTCTGATGGCATATTGGCGCTGCTTCGCAGCTCAAAAAGTGAAATTCTTCGAAAGCAACTATTTTGAAAGGAGTACCCCCATTGTCATGTTTGACTTTTGTGTGAACAATGCTATTAGTCTTGTTTTGCTGCATGAATAATGTATGAAGAAGCTCAGTTTGATTGATATATTTTCATCCTTTCATGTTATTAATTCTCGCAATTTTCCAATTATAATTAATGAATTACTAAGGTTAAAAACGTATCACCGTGTCTCTTTTAATCATAGTCATTAAATCGACCGTCCGCCGTCCATGGATTCATATACATTTCGGTACTTGTTTTAAAGCGTGACGTTTTCCAGTTCAAGTTTCATTCAAAACACAATTTATTTCTTCGCAACACTTTCCAATTTTCATCCTCCACAACAACATGTTTCGCCAGAATTTATTATTAATATATTCCCTGCTGGATTGTGATTCAGCGATACACATTCTTGAATATTTCAGCAACTCATGCATTGTTGTCATTTTAGTGGTAACCATATCGCTGGTGAACTTTTAAAAGGGCGCTGTAAATTTTTTCCAGTTTTTACATTGTCCGTATAAAGTCAAAGGGAATTCGTATGTACATTTGTATCAAATAAAAATCATCGAATAATTCGTACATTACAATATATTACAAAATATGGAATGAATACAGTCCCTTTGTCTATCATCACCGACGATATGCTGAAATCAGCAGAACCATTTATTTTACCAGAAATTCAACTTCGCATTCGTGTTTGTACAACTTATTCGAATTTTCAATTGGAAGCATACTGAAAATATTAATAATATGATTTGGCAACTTACCTTTGAAAATGTCTACCTCCGTTTTGAAATTATACTCCGCCAGGCAATAGTTGAAGTTACTTATTTATGTGATTAATTAAAAAAGGAACGATATGCCGCCCATGATATGCATTTTCACCCTAACTGCATTTTGGCTTTGGCCATAGGGCATAAGGCACCTAATCGCGGTCGCTGTTTCTCGCCATGTACTTTAATTGTAATGCGCGGTAAATGTATTTTTAATACGAGCTGGACGACGCCTTTTGAGATTAGGAGTCTTCTGCCCCAAGTTGAAAATGCAATTAGGGCGAATATGCATATCATGGACGATATACTGTCCCGAGGATGGACAAGGGAAAACCACTTTTGACATTGATTCTCTGTGATATTCAGCATGCAAATACATTTTTATATTGTTTAGTTCATGGTTTCCATTCCAACTCCTAAATCCAGACGTAGAAATAACTTAATAATTTCCTTTTGCTTTGGTTCATACCCAACAAATAATTGATGGTCTTGTCTGTCATGTCCAGTTGTGATTTTCGACTTTGCGAAACCGACCATTTTTTCTCGTGATATGTCTATGTCGCTACTGCTACACATCTGCATAATTTCTTATAAATAAATAATGCCTCTAGACGAGCCTCCAACCCGCCTGCCAACATAATTCCTACTGCGAGTTTTCATCATAAGCAAAACGGAATGCTCGTGAACATCTTGGAGCAGTAAGCTGGGTCGCTATCAATGCGAAATGACTTGATTTTTAAGAGTTCTCAAGAATATTTGTTTCCGTTTTATGAAACTTATCATGCAAAACCTGCACCTTCCAAAATCAGCATAGTGAAATGTGTGCACATTCCAATACACACACCATGCATATTTCGTACTTTTTGTAATGCTCATGAAAAGCTAAAGTACGTTTTGGAACTTTTCTATAAAAAAACTCGATTCCTAAATATTTAGCTTGATTATTCACGTAATTTCTTTCGTAATCACTTCTAAACAAGTTTGTCAATTTTATTAAAAAACAATAAGTCACAAAATACACACAGGGACCAAGCTCCATAATTTTTTTCATAGCCCGTAAATACATTTACTTTATTAGTTCCCTTGTCACATTGTAACGTCTCATCCTTTTTGAATGAGGTTTGAAAAGAGCACTATTTTTTCTTTATTATGGCATCTGGCATCAGAATCTTATTTTTACCCAAAAAATCACAATGCGGGTTTTTGTTTCTGCAACAATTTCACGATGCTGATTTTGGAAGGTGCATGTTTTGCATGATGCGAGTTCATGCACGTTATTGTTAATAATTATTTATAATTATATAATAGTTAATTGTTCAGTGACAACAAACAAGATGCTAGTTGAAACACGATTGCTTGACAGTTTTCGTAATCTCAATCACGTGAAAACCTACCTTCTCTTTTGTTCCTTAAAATATCCATTCTCGATTCGATCAAATTCCCCAGTTTCTTCAAACAAAAATGCAAGTAATGCAAAATCCACAGTGGAGGTCAATGAAAAATTCCAAAGTCATTGCTGGATTCATATATTAATTCTGGTCACAACATCACTATCACTTCTTTTCGGATTGATTTTCAATGTTTCAGTTAAAAATCCCTTTCCCTTCGTTCTCAAGATGACACTTGCCACTTTCTTCCTCATGGCAACACACTATCTCCTGTTCACCTTCAACAATGGCAAACGAATTGCTTCGTTTGCAAACCAACTTTTAAAATTTGAAACGGACCATATTCAATCCACTAATTTTCAAGGTCACAAGATTTATATTTTAAAGAAATGAGCTTTCTAAATACTTCAAACTACATTCCTTCTTTTCCAACTTGTTTTATAGTAGAACATCAATTCTGGTCAACAAACTCCGAGTGCACCAGTGTCCGAAAATATCTCGACTTTTTCCGCTTTTGCTACACATCCGAAATCTTTATCTTCCCCGCGAGTGTCGCCCTCTTCCCCACAACGCCAATGAACACAGCTCCTCACATCCTCAACAATGGTGGCCACCAAATATGGGGAAAATTTTCATGGTTTGGCGACCTTGAAAAAGAAATTTTTCGACGTTCCGTAATATTCATTTGGAATTATGTTGCGTATAGTGTCATACTAAATTCCAGCTTGGTTGTCATAATTGACTACCTCCTGATTTTCCCATTTGCCCTTAAGATGAGCATGATTGCGTTTGAAAGGTGTTATTTCAAGAGTTAAAATTTTGAATACGTCGAAAAACCTGTTTGAATTGATCACATGACATTTTCGTTGATTTTTCTAGAGAGGCGTTGAAGATTTTGAAAGATGCAGCTTCCATATCCGACCTTCATCCACTGGTGAAAAGCTACAGAGAAATTCAGATTTTATGTTCATCCTTCAACTTGATTAACAAGAGTTCCTTCATGGCTGTTGCCATCATGGCCACGTGCTTGATTTTCAGTGTCACGGCATACTGCCTGATTGCCATTGGACGCTACGAGGAAGTGGATTTGATGAGTCTGCTAGCAATTATTTTAGGTTTGGTGATCACCATGGGAATCACTTTGATCATTTATAAGTTTCCAGCAGGAGTTTACACCAAGAGTGCTCTCATTTGTGATAGAAGTCAAGGGGCGACTATAATGTTGATGGGTACTTCAAGGTCATTTCATAAAGTTCGCTTATATTCCTACTTGCGGTTGTACTGGCGATGCTTTTCAGTGCAGAAAGTCAACTTTTTCGAGAGTAACTATTTTGAGAGGGGCACCCCAATGGTGATGTTTGATTTTTGTGTTAATAATGCTCTCAACCTTGTTTTGCTACACACATAAATCCAAGCTGAATATCCTGCATTCCACAGAAACATCTAGTAGCAAAAATACACGAAAAATATTTGCAATATAAGTATATATTTTAATGCAAAAGTATAGTCATCCAAAGTAATATTGCTAGAGCCGTTAATTAATCACGAACTAAAAGAGCAACATGCTATTTTGTTTATAATGAATTTAAATAATTCATGATTCATGAAAGGTGTCATAAGCTGTCGCCTCGCTGACCACTATGTGCTGGATATCTGGAGTTTTTCAAGAGGTAGCAATTAATATAATTAGAAATTCAGTTTAAAGTATGTTTGTTCCTCGCTTCGTGCTTTTCAGATGATGCATTTCAAGGTTCAGCTTTAGCTTACTTTTGCACTTATAAAAACGATTCTATCGTTTTATTGATAATACATTGGCGAAAAGGAATCGATAAGATAAATCGCAAGTTTAAAGCTTATGTCTACTATTTGCTTCACGGAAAATCCAGCTCAATTTCAAAACTCTTTTTTTCATCGAAAGCAGCAATAGCAAATCAATCATGCATTTAAAATTTCTCGCCTGTATCATACATCTCGCTGTTGTCCTTCTGGATCCTTGTAACCCAATTCCTTTAATTTTGAACCAGTACCTTGCCCCATTTAAATACTGTCAAGTGCAAATAATAACCTACGACTACTATAAAACGACTGACTCGTTAACTTCGAATAACTTGCTACAAAATCTGGTAAAAATCAGGGACTTGGAACTTTCTTTGCGTCCTCTTCCCTTCCCAATCATCCTTACAAAAATCAAGGTGTATTTCGACGTGGACAAGCCAGACTCTCTCCAGTTGACTAATCATTCAACGTCCCTTCACTTCAACGAAATGGTACCCCACTGGAGGAAGTGCTTCGCCAGAGTGTTCATTCCTGTCCACTACAACCACTATTGGGATCCTAGTTTGCCATATGACAACAATTTTCTAATTTTATCCAAACTACTGAACGAGAGGAAAGCCTCCATAGGATCGCCATGGAATTTACAAGAGTCAGGCTCTGGAGGAAGATGGTTTACACAACAAATCTTTGAAATTGTGATTGAGACAAGGAATTTGAGCGATTTCAAACAGTTTGAAAACGGAGAGTCTGGAAGTCCCTTTTCGAATCCTTTTACGAGACTTGTATTTTTATTCAAAAATACTATTGATCCTGTGGAAACATATATTCTTTGCAGAAATGGTTGTTCCAAAGATTACTCCAACTTTGCAAGCATTTGGTTACCAATCACGGATTTTTCAAGTATGAAAGAGATCAGTACCGCCCTTCGAAAGGGTACAATTTCCTTTGGTTCTGTTTGGTTCGTGAAAAGTTCAGAAATGGACTACAATTCTACCTGTGACGAAAAGCAATTGGACATAAACTCGCTGTTATTTCGGGAAGCTTTTCCGAACAGCACCAACTCATTTTGTGATCCTACTCAGGGTCTAGTGGATTTCAGTGGCCAAATAGTTTTCAACCAAGAGAACACTTTATTCATGAATTATGATACGGATTCGTGGCAATTTTTGACCTGTGGCGGAGTAATTAGTGGAGAATTGTCTTGGCGCGGGTATACCTCAGCTTATGATTTGTCGTCGTGGATTTTCGCCATATTGGTAGCCATAGTTTCGACCATTGCTGTCAGCTGGATTTCCATGGAAATGACAAATGGATTGGACGTTCGAACAATTTTTATGTCGATTGGACTACTTCTGGAGCAAGGGCATGGGCTACCTGAAAAAGTTGAAAGGCGCTCCGTCATGATTCCGGTTCTGATTAGTTGGTTGCTGATGGGCGTTGTCCTTAGCAACGCGTACAGAGGTCAAAATATAACTGATTTGAGCTCTCCAATTCACCCAATTGTGCCGAAAAGGTTTTCAGATTTAATTTCAAGAAATTTCACAATTTTCTCCAGAACCGAGTTGGAGGGAAGTGCTACGGCTATGCTCAGCATGAAAAGATTTCTCAATTGGGGAGTCGAGCCTGGAACGAGGAATGCTCCCGAGAATTTGCAACTTTTCCAAGTTTTCCAAATTGGAAATAAATTGGAGGAAAAATTCATGAAAATTGTTAATCTCACCAGGATTCTCACAATTGAGGATGTATCCCAGGTGGAACAGGGGGACATCCTTGGTAATTATGTTGATATGATTTCATCCTGCAACTCTACAGCTTTCGTCGGGAAGTCCAGCGATATTTCCAGGGGAAATGATTTACTTCAAATGAAGCTCAATGGGAAAGGGCGAATTACAGAAGGTGAAGAGAAGTGGCTAACGAGAAGCTACGGTTGGACTATTGAATGGTTGAGCATTTATCCTGAGATAATTATGAGCAGAGTAAGCGGATTGGTGGAAGGTGGAATTTGTGGTAATTTGAAGAAACTCAAAGAGTATAGCAATTCGTATAATCTTAGGGTTTCGGCCACTACTCTGATGCGAACCAGAATAATTAAGCCACTCGAACTGAGAGATAATTTAGTTGTGGTATTTTTTGGATATTGTGCGTTGCTTTTGATTTGCTTCGTGATTTTTGTAGTAGAGGTCACTCTTGTGAACAAGATGGTAACTATTTGGACAAAGTCAATACGCAGATTAACCTACGTATTAACGTTGACCACCATTGCTTTAAATAACTGCTGGCATAGGTTGATGAGGGAGAGAATCGTAAGAAATTTCACAGATTAAATACTGATTTTAGGGCTGAATTTAACGCTCTGTGTCATGTGACACAATTGTAACGGTGTCGGCGCAGTGTCGCACGGAAAATTGAGATTTTTGTCCAACACAGGACAGGAGTTCACTCAGGTTGAAAAACACATTTCCCGCTCTTGTCTGACAGTATGTGAATGTCTGGGTGAATTCGGTAGAAATCTACTGTCTCCAAAGCGATTGTACATACCAGAAATATTTGATTTGTATTTATTTTAACAATAAGTCTCGTAAATTGATTGGAATACAAGTCTAAAAGACAATGCATACTACTTTCGTTATGACATGACATGTATGATGATGTATGCACGTAAACAGAAGATAATGGATATTATATAAACTCTGGGCTATCCCACCAAGCATATATAAATATTAACACGAATACAAATTAATTTGCACCAATTTTAGTTATTAAATTGGTTTATTACCACGCAGACTTGACTCACCCAACACTGCGAACGAAAATGTACACCAAAAATATCAACATTACTTCAGCTCCTTTAGACAAATCTGGAAATCCAATTGTCGAATCCAAGCATACACACTTTCTCCACTTTCTCCTTCGACTTGCCAGTTATGCTTGTCTTCTCCCTTTCACTTTCAAGTTCTGCACGAAGACGGGAACTTATAATACTTCTGGATCAAAACTTAGAATGGTTTGCTTTAAAACATCTTTAAAATACATTACTTCAAAATTAATTAACCAATTTCTTTAATTTCTTCCAATTTTTTATAGATAATATGTGGTCTCTTTTATGCCACAAATATCTACCTCGCTTCACGTGCCATCATCACATTTTACATCTACCATGGATTCCATGAGAACTTGGACTATTTCACGATGCTCTTCAAAATCACAAATTTATTGTGTGTAATCAGTCTGACAGAGTGTGCCTTTAGGCGCCAGGCAGCGATCACGTCACTTATCAACCAAATAAATGTAACAGCCGTGCAAGTGGACAAAGAATACAACTCGAAGGTTAAAGTTCAACATAATATCTTTTCACCAAGAATTTCCACATAAATATTAATTATAAATTCCAATGGTTGATGTCGTTGTTAAACCGAAAATTATGTAGATGAAGATACTGATTTCGGCAATGATCATCCTGTATCTCATCACATCTGCTGTGAGCACAATCAACTGGCTCCCAAAATTGCGGAACGGTTTCTCCCTCTCGAAAGTCTGGGAAGCTCTAGTTTCCCATGCACAAGCAACATTACACATTTCTTGGATTCCTCAAAAAAATGCAACCATTTCACAACTTCCACTTGCCCTTTTGGGATTCCTGATGCCATTCTCAAGATGGATTTTGATGTACTTTATCGATTTACTAATTCTGACAATGGTCCTTACTTTACGTGGATCTGCGAAAACATTTGTATCGAAATTATCCCATTTGAATAATTTCAATTTTCAAGTTTTCCGTGATTATGAGCAACTCAAATTATTGAGCGACAAGATAAATGCCACGATTGGCATGGTTTTGCTCGCATATTTCACAACGGTGATGGCTTATTTTTCCGTCTATTTACAAAGTACGCTGAAGTCAGACAACGCGCATGATGTGCTTGTCACCCTAGTGCTCATCACCAGCGTAGCAGCCTCGCTGTTGTTGGCAGCGAGTATTTGCGTTTACGTAATGAAGTAGATAATAATATTGTTAACATTTTCAAAATCAAAACTCAAACTCAACTCAAGGATTTTTTGGATGTAGATGGACAATTTTAAAGTGTGGATTAGACAAATGGCTTACAACGAAATCTGCAACGGGCATGGAAATAATCGTTTGTATCAAATTATGTTGCATGAGCTGGACAATTACCCTGTTGCAGTTGATGCGAGTCGGCTGTTCAAAGTGAATTTTGATTTTGTGGGCAAGGTAACATTATCGTTGAGCTTACTAAAATTCTATAAACACTGCATTTGACAAATTTATATTTCCGTTTTAGACCGTCATGGGAATTATAACTTTCTTCATTATTTCCCTTCAATTGGGGGATCCTTCAGTGCCAACAGATATGGGAAACGACTTGGATTAATGCAATCTGCCCAACTATAAAAACTATAATTGAAGAAATTAGTTTTACTTTTCGGAAGTTTGATTAGCATTTGACATTTCCAATAACTTTATTTGGTCATGTAATATTTTTGTGATTAGTTTAGAACAGCCCACTTCCTCATAATGTGAACGATGCAAGGGAATAAAAGAAAAATGTTGATTAAATAATCCTAGCAGTTTTGTATTATACACTCTAATTGCTGGAAATTAATTGGTAAAAATTGTCATTACTTAAAATGACAAATAAATATACTAATTGAGTGCAGAGTCATTATTATTCCACAGCCACCATGACACAACAACGAGAAAAAATGTTTGGCGAGAATATCAAGATTGCTCCCATACCTTCAAACCAAACTGGAAATCACATTGTAGATTCTAAGCCTACGCACTTTCTCCACTTTTTCCTTCAATTGGCTGGCTATGCTTGTCTTCTACCTTTCACTTTCAAGTTCAACAGGAAAACTGGAACTTACAATATTTCTGCATCAAAATTTCGAATAGTTGGTTAAAGAGATTAACTAACAATATTACTGCAAATTTGAAAACAATGATTTAATTAATGATTACCATTTTTCAATTATAGATTTTATGTTTCCTCTTTTACGGTACAAATATCTTTCTCAGCGTCCGGGCCAACATCACATTTTACTTCTACCATGGTTTCCATGAGAACTTGGACTACTTCACGATGCTCTTCAGGGTGACAAATTTACTGTGTGTAATCAGTATGACGGAATGCGTATTTAGACGACAGCAAGTGTTCAAGGCACTTATCAACCAAATAAATACAGCAGCAACGGGATTACACAAACCATATCAATTGAAGGTCAATCTTGGAATTTCAACGAAAAATTTCTTAATCATTTTTGTTGAAATCGAAAACATTTCATTTTATAATACCCCAAATAGATGAAATTGTTGATTTCTGGAATCATCGTGATGTATCTCATCTTATCCCTTATTAATTCTTTAAACTGGCTCCCTAAATTTCGGAACAGTTCCTCCGGATTCAACATTTGGGAGACATTTGTTTCCCATGGACAAGAAATGTTGCAAATTTCTTGGCTTCCTCAAAATACGATTTTGCAAATCCCAATTGCTCTTTTGGGATTTGTGATGCCGTTCTCACGATGGATATTCATGTACTTTGTCGATTTACTAATTTTGACAATGGTCCTCACTTTGCGTGGGTCGGTGCAAAAATTCGTATCGAATTTATCGAATACGAATACCTTCAATTTTGAAGTTTTTCGTGAATATGAACAACTCAAATTATTGAGCTATAAGATAAATTCAGCCGTTGGCATGCCTTTGCTGGCATATTTTACAACGGTTATGACTTCCTTCTTCGTCACATTACATAGCACACTTAATTCAGACCAGGTACAAGATGTGATAGCGACTGTGCAACTGTTCGTGAGCGTGTCAACGTGGTTGATTCTTGCAGCAAGTATTTGCGTTTACGTAATCAACTAAATAACATTATTTTTACATCGGCAAGCATAATTGCGTGACCAAAAAATTTGAACTCACTAAACAAATTTTTATGTAGATGGATAGTTTTAAAGCATGGATTAGACAAGTGGCTTACAACGAGATTTGCAGCGGCCAAAGGAAAAATCCGTTGTATCAAATGATGCTGAACGAGCTAGAGGATTATCCTGTTGCAATTGATGCTAGTCGGTTATTCAAAGTTAACTTTGATTTTGTCGGAAAGGTGCCATTTTTAATAACGCTTTACTTTGATTATAAGTACATCCATGATTGCATCTGACAAAGGGTTTTTGTGATTTCCTGGATTTAGACCGTCATGGGAATTATAACTTACTTCATTATAGCCCTTCAGTTACGTGATCCTTCTTCGCCAACAAATCCGGACGTTGCCGTGGATTATCTGTAATTCCGTCCTGTGGTTTGGATATTTTGAAATAAAAAATTGTCAACAAAATTAGTTGAAATTAGGAATATTTGAAAAACATAATTGATCAAAAACTATATACAACACGTAACCTTATTCGTTAGAGTAGTGTAACCTTTAACCTACTCAACGACAATGGTCAAGTCCCACTAATGACTGCTTTTACGAAGTTAGTAAATTATAATCCCATGCATTCCGTGTGTGTATGGGAACAACAAGGTGCAAAAGTGTGTACACAAGATAATGGATATTAAACTGTGGGCTACCCCACCCGAATTATGTTATGTCATATGTTAACACGTGTAAAGCGATATAAATTAGTCCCAAGCGACAATTTCGATGATTATTAGTTTCATGCTTATTTTAATGTAGTCATCATTCACCAAGCCAGCCACTATGACGCAACGGGTTCAAATTGGCGACAATAATTTCAACATTTCTTCCACACTTCCCGAACAAACTGGAAATGGATTGGAAGAATCCAAGCCGACACACTTTCTCCACTTTTTCCTTCAGCTGGCTGGATATGCTTGTCTTCTACCTTTCACTTTCAACTTCAAGAAGAAAACTGGAACTTATGATACTTCTTCATCAAAATTTCGAATGGTCGGTTTAAGAGATTAACTAAGAAAATATTAGTGCAAATTATAAAAGTAATTAATGATTAACTTTTTTTCAAAAATAGGTATTATGTTTCCTCTTTTATGGTACAAATATCTTTCTCACCGTCCGGGCCATCGTCGTATTTTACTTATACCATGATTCCCATGATAATTTGAACTACTTCACGATGCTCTTCAGAGTAACAAATTTAGTATGTGGAATTTGTGTGGCGGAGTGTTCCTTCAATCGAAAACAAGAGCTCCTGAATATTGTCAACAGAATACATATAACAACAGCAGCGGGAGTCGACAAGCAACACAATTTTAAGGTCCAACATATATTTTTTACAATTTAAACATGGATCAATCAACTGAAAATCGTTTAATTATAAAACAAAACAGACGAAACTGCTGATTTCGGGAATGATCCTGGCTTACCTCCTGATGTCTATTGCTAACTCAATAAATTGGCTCCCAAAACTTCGAAACAACTCCTCAAGATCAAGCATTTGGGAAGCACTAATTTCCAATGGACAAGACACATTGCACCTTTATCCCTGGCTTCCTCAAAATGCAACCATTCTTCAAATTCCTCTTGCTCTTTTGGGATTCATGATGCCATTCTCAAGATGGATATGCATGTACTTTATCGAAATATTAATTCTCACAATGGTCCTGACTTTACGTGGAGCGGTGCGAAAATTCGTGATGAATTTGTCCGATTCGAATGACTTCAACATCCAAGTTTTCGTGGAATATGAGCAACTCAAATTATTGAGCGATGAGATTAATGCAGCTCTTGGCATGGTGTTACTAACATATTTCTCTACGACTATGGCCTTTTTCTCCGTCTATTTACAAAGCACACTTAACACAAGCCACTTGCTAGATGTGGTTGTCACCTTCCACCTCATTTTCGCCGTATCAACCTGGTTGGCTTTGGCAGCAAGCATTTGTGTTTACGTAATGAGCTAAATATTGTATATTGCATGCATTTTGTATATCTCAGTAGTCAACTAACTAAAGAATTTTTCCTTTGAATTTTAGATGGACAAATTTAAAGCGTGGATCAGAAAAATGGCTTACAACGACATCTTCAATGGTCATGGAAATAATCCGCTGTATCAAATTGTGGTGGACGAGCTACGCGATAATCCTGTTGCAATTGATGCGAATCGGTTCTTCAAAATTAATTTTGATTTCGTCGGAAAGGTAAGTATTATCTGTGTACATATTTTATATTTGAATGAACACTAGCATATGTGAGAGATTGTTAATTTCATCGTTTCAGACCGTCATGGGAATTTTAACATTCTTCATTATATCTCTTCAATTACGTGATCCTTCAGTAGCATCAATTCCTGATGATTTCGAATGATTCAAATTCCTTACTCCGATTTGTATGCTAATTATAAAACTAAACGTAAATGGTCGGGTCGTAATGATGATTTGGAGTGACTCAAATTCTTTCCTGAGATATTTATATTTCGGAGTCTCATTATCGCAATATTGCTGACAACTACACACTGCAATCCTATTCATTCCGTGTGTAAATATATAAAGTAATCAAGTGCGTACGTTAGTTCAAGCATATTAAACTTTCGGCTACACCTACAAAAATAAATTATTTCATATATTTACACATGTTGTTAAAAACCAAATTAATTAAATAATGAAGGGACAATTTCCTTTATTAATTTTCTCACTTTAATGCAGTCATCACAAACACGTCACAATGACACAACCATCAAAAATTATCAACTATAAAATTAATAGCATTTCTTCAATTCCCCCCGAAGAAACTGGAAATCGATTTGAAGAATGCAAGTCCAGACACTTTCTCCACTTTCTCCTTCAACTTGCCAGTCATGCTTGTCTCCTCCCTTTCACCTTCAAGTTCAGCACGAAGACAGGAACTTATAACACTTATGGATCAAACCTTCGAAAGGTTATTGCTTTAAATCTAAAAAAAGTTGACTCTTAAAAATACATGACTTCAACAAAATTAAATTAATTTAAATTAAATTAAATTTCTTCTAATTTGTGTAGATAATATGTGGTCTCTTTTATGCCACAAATATCTACCTCGATTCACGTACCATCATCACATTCTACATCTACCATGGTTTCCATGAGAACTTGGACTACTTCACGATGCTCTTCAGGGTAACAAATTTACTGTGTGTAATCAGTATGACGGAATGCGTATTTAGGCGACAGCAAGACATCAAGGCAATTATCAGCCAAGTAAATCTAACCGTGGTAATGGACAATGCATACAACTCGAAGGTTGAAATACAGCTTAATACAAATTTTTCACCAATAATTTCGGCATGAAGTTCAATGGTTGGCGTTATTGTCAAACTTTGTGAAAATTAGGTGAAAATACTGATTTCTGGAAGGATTGTGATACATCTCTTTACATCCACTGTGAGTACAATAACTTGGCTCCCAAAGATTCAGAATAGTTCCTCCGGGTCAAACGTTTGGGAAGCATTGGTTTCCCATGCACAAGCAACCTTGTACATTCCTTGGACTTCTCAAAATGCAACAATTCCACAAATCCCACTCGCTCTTTTGGGATTTCTGATGCCATTCTCAAGATGGATATTCATGTACTTTGTCGATTTATTAATTCTGGCAATGGTCCTCACTTTACGTGAATCGGCAAAAACATTTGTATTGAAGTTATCCAATTTGAATAACTTCAACATGCAACTTTTCCTTCAATTTGAGCAACTAAAATTGCTGAGCGATAATGTCAATGCCGCTGTTGGCATGGTGTTGCTCGCATATTTCACAACGGTCACGGCGTATTTCTCCGTCTATTTGCAAAGTATGCTTACTGCAAGCAACCCACATGATGTGATTGTTACATCGCTACTCCTCTTGTGCGTAGCAGCCTGGTTGGTTTTGGCAGCGAGTATATGCGTTTACGTAATGGAGTAAATTATAATTTATTATTTACATTTCTAATCCACAATTGAGAAATCAACCAACTCCACAATTTTTTTGGGATGTAGATGGACAAATTTAAAACGTGGATTCGAAGACTGGCTTACAACGAAGTGTGCAACGGCCGTGGAAATAATCCGTTATGTCAACTTGTGCTGAGCGAGTTGGAGGATTATCCTGTTGCGATTGATGCCAGCCGATTGTTCAAAGTGAACTTTGATTTTGTTGGAAATGTACTTTAGTACTTACTATTAATCATTGTCCTTATTGTAATTTTATAAACAAGTGCAATTTGAATTTGATATTTTTTCTCAATTTAGACCGTCATGGGAATTTTAACATTCTTCATTATATCCCTTCAATTGCGGGATCCTTCCGTAGCAACAATTCCTGATGATATCGATTGATTCAAATTCCTTCTTGTGATTTTGGATGCTAGTTAAAAAACTAAATATAGATGGTCGGGTCGTGCACAATTATTAAATAGAAGTAGGTCACTTAGGTATTCAAAATTATTTCATTTTGTAATCAATTTGATTTGAGTTTGTAATCAATTTGAAGCACAACATTCTGAGTAAATAATCGAATAATATCCGAAACATTCAATTTAACGAGGAAAATTTTGATAAGAGATGTGCGCATTTCATCACATGTCACAAAGTGATAACAACGGAGGCGTAAAAATCTTTCATGCTGGAAAATATGTTTGCATCAACTTTATGGTTTTGTATGGAACTTATCCAAGCATTCTTCTCCTTTGGTTATTCAGTACCAACACGAACTTTCAGTTTCCTACCTGATGGAATGCTTTTTAGGGTAATATATATTATTTGCTGTCAAGTTCAAGAACTTCAATGAAAATTGCAGACACATATGTACAGATTCCCACGCCATTTACATTGTCAATTACTATATGAAGCTACCAAGCTACATTGCTGCATATCTGAGAGATGGTTAAATATACGTGTGAAAATTTTCCTGCTTGAACATATGTACAAAATACAAGCCAATGATATTATGGAATCCTCAAGTAAGTACATGGATGATGGAAAATAATTTAATTGAATGCTGAAAAGAGTACATATGATTTTCAAAAATGCGAGCAAACCCTTGGGAAATGAACAGGTGCAATCTAGTGGCAAAACCGATTCCCATAATAATATAATATGACCAAGAAATTGCAAATGATTATGTCACCTATGTGTTTATACAATGTGATGATATAATGACAAATTAGATGCCAAAAACATCTGGCGCTGCGTTTCGTTCACATGATTGATCAGTCAATCTTTAATGGGGAGATATTTTTATCCAATTCCCAAAGGTATTGTCCGAGTCACCACAAATTGAAGTATGCTTTATGCCAACTACTTTCTTGGGCAGTTCCAATCCCGAATTCAAATTGAAAACAGCCAAGAAGTGCGACTAAATCAAACCTCTTCACTGCTGCTCGATTGTTTCTCCTCCATCTCCATCTCCAGTTGTTGTTATTATTATTAAAATGAGCCTGTCTTTGAGATTATTTATTTCAGTGTTTATATATTTTGTGTGTAATTGTCAACTCAGCGAAGAGGCTGACATAAATTTTGCGCTAACACATTGGAGCGATGTCCGTGGTCAGATCGAAAGCTTTAAGGTAAATCAAGTCATCCCTCCACAAGATAGTTAGAACTTTTTGTTTCGAATTGAATATATTCGACTTATTCCTTAATGAATTTGATATATCGACATTATATAATTTTTTGTTAGAAAAATTCGCCATATTCCGATCTACCTCCGGTGCGATGTATAAATTACGAGTCTGACCTTGACTGCGAGGGTGGTTGGGTAAACCTTGTTAGCGTCGTCACAAATACTTCCTTCTTCAGGGGAGTGGGTGTGCTAAGTAAGAATATTTTTCGGCTGAATAGTGGAAACCAGCTTGGGGGAGAAAGTGGTTGGGTGCCAGTCCTTGGGTGGGGTGCTTTTGGAAGCATGACAAAAGGCGACCTTGCTCCTGATGTGGTGGTGAGAAATTCACTTTAAAATATAATAGCTCTCCCTACGTATCAATCTATCTATCATTCAGCAGGAGATGATACATTGCAAAGTTCAATAATCCTTGGCTTGAATGAAATTTGATTTAGATTTTTTTTTCTGTAGACGTGCGGTGTGAAAGATTTTATGGGAGGCTTATCTAAAATCATGGATTATCTGAAATATCCAAATACATTACAATTTAAAGGTACACTAGCTAACACGTGCTTAGCGACTCCTGAAGTTACGCACAAGTTAGAGTCTGATTTTTGCAACAGCATGCAAAAATCTAAACGTCTAACTCTGCTGAATCCAGAGAGCAACAATTACCAGATCGGCGTTGTTGGGTTTATCGATCCAATTGTTGAGGTGAGCAGATAAAATAATCTCAAAATGCGACCAATTTATTACCACTTATAAATCTGTTTTATCGCGGATTTTGCATATTACATGAATACATAGTTATATATTTTATATAAAAATGTACAGAAAATGGCTTTACCTGGCTCCCTCGTATTTTCTCCGATTGTCGAAAGCATTAAATTGGAAATTATGCAATATGCGAATCTTACTCCAAGCATCAACACATTTATTGCGATGGGAGATGGGAACTTGCAAATGGCCAAGGACATCATTGATTCCGTACCGGAAGTGAAGTTGGTGATACTGAGCAATGGTGTCGACCCCACGGAAACATTGACAGGCGTGTTTTAAATTTTTGTGTTAAGACAAAAATGTTTTGATTATTTCTAATTTTTGAAAGTGATTTATATTATTTAAAATGTATGCTTATATTATCAGATACATACCCAATAATATACAATAATCGATACATTGCCACAGCCGGCAGATACGGTTCCTCAGTTGGAAAAATGGTGCTGAAAGTAGATATTGACACGGGAGATTTACAACTCGTCAAAGGAAGTCTTGTTGAGACGGCCTTTCCAGGAAATATTAGTTTTTGTATGCTACCTGCATTTAATTTTTTAATTTAAAATATATTTGAAACTTGAATTTTGTGGAGATTCATTCCTTTCACAGATAGCGGGGCTGCCAAAAGTTTCCTGCATAATATGATAGCTAACCTAGGACCGGCAGGCCAAGTTGCAGAAAAAAGTAATACGATAATTGGCCACTCCCGAGTGACGCTTCAAGGTGGAGAATTGTGCTGGCGACAATGTTGCAACCTTGGGAATTTAGTGGCTGACGCAATGGTGCATTGTGGGAGTGGAAAAGCTAAGCATTTCTACGATGTTCCTCTGTTTGGCCTTTGGCCTTCGGGACTATTATCTCCGAATTCGGTTAGGGCTGGAGGTAAGTACAAAAATATTGATTTTTCTTTAAATCCCAGTCCAAATTAAATTCTAGAAAAATATAATTGTCGTTCAATCAATTTCCGGTCAGTGAGAATATCCGAATTTGACCTCCTAAAGTGGCTTCCGTATCAGAACAAGGTGCACTTGGTGAGGATTACAGGGAAGAATTTGAAGCGAGTTTTAGATGCGAGTGCGTCTGGAATCGATCCTGGTGCTGCTGGAGAAAAAGACTGGGGCCAACTGTTACAAGTTTCTAGTAAAAAAAAAATAAAAGTAGAGAATGTTGATTGTCTTTTGAATTTTAACTAACAATTTTTCTTTAAATGTTGATTTTATTTGTAGGTGGGCTCGAAGTGACCTACGGAAATTTCAAAGAGTTTAATCAGCCTCCAAGATTACTCCGTCTCCGAATTGTTCAGAGTGAAAATGAAAATGGAGCGGTCAAATTAAGCGACGTCCGTGACGACGTCAAATATTACTTTGTGATTCCTACTTTCCTTTACGAGGGAAGAGGAATTTATGGGTTTGCCAAAGAACTTTGGGAAACTCTGGAGGAAGACTTGGGTTGGTGGAGCAATTCATGAATTTCACTATAACTGTCATGTTGCATTGACAATTTAATTTGTTAATTTATGTTTTCAGCAATCGAGGATAATTGTGTAGAAGAATATGTCAAAGCTTTGAAGCAAGTTAATCTTGGCAAAGCCGAAAGAATTAAGATTAGAACGGAATGCGAGGAGAATGAATGTGAGAGTAGCAAAACTCTGACGGTGATCTGTAAGTCAATATACGCAAGAAATATTTATATACATTTTGAAAAAGATATGATATTTTTGTTTGACGACATTATTCCCTTTATTTATTTTTTAGTGACACTCGTTTTCGCCACCATTTCCGTTGTCGTCTCTCACCTCGCATACTTTTATGTTATTCCTCGACTGAGACGACCACACAGAGATTGATACGAAATTTAGATATTGTTTCATTCTGCCATTAAACAAGTATGCAAATCAAGTCTTGTTCAAAGAAATAAATAACAAATTAATTTATAAATTGGTGGAAGATATATCATCATCACTGCTTTACTTAGATTCCCATAATTATTTTTATTGCGCATTCGGCATACTTAATTCCTGATTACGGATCTCAACATTCTTAATAATATTCTTCCCACGCGTACATATGTTCTGCATTAAAATGTGCGTGACTAAAACCCTTAATTATAGTCTGCTACTCTCTACAGTTTCTTGGAATGATTCAGAATCCTGAAAGCTAGTAGCTTTTGTGTTGTTCATCATGGCAGAAATATGTTGAGTATTACACTTTTCGGTATCAAGCTGAAATCCAAGATTTATGTTACTTTCCAAGAAATTATTGTGGTAGTAATTCCCAGTTGCTTGGTTCCGGTTTCCAACATTATTATTCTCGACGTCGTTGTCTTTGTCACGATCCGCATGACACTTTCTCTTGACGAAATTGTAGGCATCCAAGAGAATATTGCAGATAAGGGGAGACTGAAAATGAGCAGAAAATATTTATTTGTGTTTTTAAATAATAAAAGCATAAAAGCCTTCGTTGAACATTACCACTGAAAATAAACCAATTGTGGATCCAATGGTCAAAATCAGTTTGAAAAAGTCAAATTTTCTCCCGTATCCAGACAAATCGATGAGTATTTTGAGACCATATTGCTTCTTCAGTGTGCGATGACCCTTGTCATAATATTCAGCAGAGCGGAAGTTCCACGTCATCCCCTTCAACTCCAAATCATCAACTCTGCTAAACTTGTATTGTGGCTTGCAGTCACGAACTGAGCGACCATTGTCAAAATCGCATTTCCATTTGATGACCACACGGAAGACTGCACCCTGTTAAAAGTGATTTAATAATCATTTTCCATGCAAACATGCTCATAATTGAAGAAAAACAAGTTTATGAATTAAACCTTCAATGCCACTTTTGTAAAGTCAGCATTACTCCACTTGACAATATCCCCAATTCGAAACTTTGGGCAGAGTGGATCCGTGTCTTTGTCGTACATACAATTCTTCAAATATTCTACAGTCAAATTGGCAACATTTGTGCCGTGCTCTTCCGAACATCCTGGAAACTCCACTGAATTCTTAAGCAAAACTGTAAAATTTTCCACATCCTCCAACAAAGGCTTCTTTCCATGCCTTGGCAAAATATCCTGCTCCGGAGGACACCATCCTCTGATCTCACAAGTTCTCGTTGAGTTGACACACTTTCCAGTAAATCTTCCGTGGGTGGAGCTACTCCAAAAATTGGCTGGGCAATGGGCATCTTCCGAACACATTGTTCCAGGAAGACTCGCATCTGGACAATTGGATTGAGTCTGATTCGCCGTTATCACAATATTTGTGACAATTGCAAAACTCCCTGTTTCACCTTCTCCCCCGTGCATGGGGAAAACGACGTCGGTTGGGTCCCAAATCCTTTTGTAGAGATGCCGAGAGTCGAGTGGGAGCTCAGAATCAGGAAGGGATTCAGTTGAGGCAAAACCTTTTAGTTTAATCATTACAGCGCCTCGAATTCGACATGTTGATTTGTAGACGCGTTGCAGATCCAGGCGGATACTGGCGAAGAAGGAGCACCACACGAGAACCACGATAATGAAGGAGAGGAAGGCAATTGGGGGAGTTCGGGTACGAACCAGTTGAGGTCGGGAGTAAACTGTGAAAAGTTGCTCAAAGTATGGTTTTATCATTGTGATTTGAGATCTCGTGAATGCGCACCAACTGTTTCCTGTTGAAAGGTATGCCTAACTCTGACGAGTAAAAATGTCCGGCAAAAAAATTCACTGGATTTTGATGTTCTTGAAATGGTTCACTAGTCTACATAATAGTGCTTGAGTAGAGCACCTGAATCTGATGTGGGAAAATCATGTGCGTGTCTGTACGTGAAACAATATGTAATTGGATTGTACACAAACATATATATGTGCAACATGTTGTACATGAGTTGTACTGTTTATTATGAAACGAATTAATTTTTACCTTATTATATGATGTAACTAAAACAAGTTTATTTTTCAGAAAATTACCTTACATTCTCTATGAAAATATTGGAATTGGGAAATTCACCTACTTCATCAAATAATGAATGTGATATAAAACAGTGAAATTAAGTGTATATGAAAAGCGTACACAAGAGTAGGAGTAGCTGAAAATATATTTAATTCGAAATATAAAAATCCCTAATCCATTCAGCATGTATTACTTTTCTCTCCTTCAAAGTTGATAAGTTTTTGAACCAAAATAATGTCAAATGTCATCCTGATATTTACTGCTTCTGCAAACAATCTTTTATTGGCCTTCCATCGCCTTCAACAAATGCTTCCACTCCAAAATCATATTTGATATGCCCAATTTCTTTGGCTATAATTTCGTAATCATTGACAACTTCGACAAATATCAAATCGTTTATCTGATTCCTAAGTTCCGTTGAGTTCATCTTTTTCCCATTTGCTTCCCCGGTCACCCTCATCCAAAACACATATTGCAAAGGATAATTATGCATAAGTGTTACATATGAGCTGACTTGGTATTCGGTGCAGGGCGGAATTTGAATTTCCTGAACGATTGAAAACTCCCGGGTCTCTTCGATAGTCTGCGAATTTTCTTCGGAAACCCCTGATTCGCTTTCGGAATTGTAAGAAGTTGATAGGGCGGCAGTGATTTTAACTGATTCAAGGAAAGGTATTCCAGCCTCCATTTCCACTTCAGTACTGCTCGACACTCCGAAAGAATTAATTGTTCGTGAAGAGATTGACCTTGAAACAGTGATAGATTCTGTGACGCTCTTGTTTACGGAATATTGTTGTACAACGGTGGCAGCCCCATTGTTTCTGAATCTTGATTTTAAGGACATCTCAATGTTTTCTGTCCCCGATTTTGCTTGTTCCAGTTCGGAGCCGAGTAGTATTTCGAACTTGAAAATTTCTGCTGTAACACTACAATAAATGTTCATTTACCAATTAATTAATACTCCTCTATCAAAATACATACGTCCATCGACAAAAATGCAATTCCATATGTTAACCTTACTTTAAACAGGCGGGTTCACAAGGACGAATGGATTTCATACGATCACTAAATTTAACTGTTGCTAAATTCAATGAGATGGAAGACATCCCGGCATCCACTTGAACAAAACTTCCTTCGCATCCGAAATTATCATAAATAATCACGCAATTGCCGAGGTTGTCAAGTGAGCTTACTCCCGCCGATATGGCGTACGCAGGAAGGTTCACGCAGCTGCATAAATGTTCGTATGTTACGAGTAGCTCTCGTAAATTGTCGTGCTTGTACATGCGAATATTAATTTCTGGACCTCCTACGTCCGTGTTGCAGAGTTGGAAAGAATTTATGGAGTTGTCCAGTTCGCCCAAAGATGTGGAACTATTTGTTGTTGTGGCGCCGTCAAGTTTCACGCTTCTGCCCTCGCAATTTTCGTGCTCGTAAAGTATCGCGCAGTAGGTGCCAACGTCAACAGAAGAAGTTACACCGAGACCATAGGATGGTAAGTTAACACATTCGTTTGCGGGAATATTGGATATCTTGAAAAAGAGACCTATGAAAGTGTATATATGTTGGAATGAGAAAAAATTATTTGAATGAGCCAAACTTAACTTTGCTTTTATTAAAATATAACTTGCCTTCAAAGTTGACGTCATCGTAGAACTGAATGGAACTAGCTCCGCCTTTGGCAACGAAAAAGAGGATCGTTAAAATGGCATTCCGCTGGGAAGCAAACTTGGACATTATTTCGCGAGTATTATTAGTATTATTGCTACGGCCACGTGAATAATTGAAACAAATTTATTAAAGTGTACCTCGTATCCGACATTGTCGATCAATTTATACCGAATGCAAGTCCTCGTCAATTTGATAAAATTTGTGCCAAGGAGTTATTTACGAACATATATATGCCATGGTCATGTAATAATGAGTGATCAAATCTAAATTTGGATGTGGATTTAATTGAAGGTACTCCATTTCCATATTTTTGCATGTACGTTGATTTCCCCTTCAATAATCCAATTCCCGATGCGCCCATTAACAATAAGCGAAACGGTATCAGTTCAGTGAGATATTATGTTAAGCACTGCAAATAAGATTACGCATGATGTTTTGCTTGAAAGGATAACAAACTTTTTATTGAGACTTTCATGCTTTAATGTAAACTAAATGCATGAAATTTGCAAGCCTTCTGATAATAAGTTTACATATGTGCTGCATATTCCACCCGAGAGACAAATTTAGTGCGTGCTGTGTATTGGAGATAAATTATTTCCTGGACGTACAATGTATCTACCTGCATTATTGTCAATTGTTTGTGAAGTGTTGTGCAAAGTCCCCTTTCTTTAAAATATATGAATATATTAAATTCCATTAGTAAATTGGAGCAAAAATCAATAAATTAATTCAGTCACTTTATTCACAATTGCTTTTCACAGTCCACTTTGCTACGAAACCACACAGCGAAAAATACAATGACTGCTAGACCATATCCCATCAATAAGATTATGAAAATGATACCAACATTTCCTGACATATCTGCAGGCTGCACTTTACCCTTCTCAAACTTTTCAAATAATTGAATATTCTTGTTACTCCTCGTCCTCTCATTCCACCACTCCAATATCCCACTCGACTCAAGTATTTTCATTCTTTGGAACAGTATTGGAGGGACCCACCCACCCAAAGTAATCCCAATCTTCTCCTTAAGGCCTATATCCTTAGCAACAAAAATCCTTGGATGTAGCTCTGACTGCAAAGCCAAACCCACCTCAAATGCATCCACCTCTGGAATTAAGAACGCGACTTTGTCACACTTCTTCAAGGCTTTTATGAATTCAGTTTTCTGATATTGATCGAATAACATTTTCCATGAATTATTCATACTTTTGACAAAAAAGTAACTCTCCAGATGTTTAAATGACTTGACAGTTTCTTGTGGCAGCTTGACGTTGTTATAAAGGTATTCCAAGGTCCTAAATTTTTCCCAATATTTATCCAGTTTTTCTAAACCAAGTTGAATACCAAAATTTGATTTTATCAAATTTTCAACTTCAGAGCTCATGGAGTACCGAAAGGAGCCAACATATTTATTGTATATGGTTAATGTGACATTATGTCTGTTAAGTTCGTATTGGAATTGCTTTCTCACTTCCCAATAACTTGGATTAAACTGAGCGGGTATTTCTTTAATCCTCGTGTAAACACTGTATCCATTCTCAACAAGTTCCTTCAGCGAATCAATGCGAACTGGCTGTCGTGGTGCAATTATATTATTCATGTTTTTACTTTTGTATGCGCAACTTATTACCAACGCAACCAAAAGGTAAAGGCAGGCTAGCAGTTTTATGGCGTGGCACTTCAGAATAAATTTTGGATATGGTGTGCCTTGCTCCAGCATTGCCTTAATTGCGGAAATAAACATATGCAAAAGTTGTTGTCGAAATTGGCGCTTGTGGAATAACTTTGCATGTAGGTATGACAACGTATATAAGGACAAAGGAACCGTTGTCACGGCAACGAGAAAAATAATCCAAATATATGGATCAAAAACATCAAATAGCATTCTAATAGCTAATGATCCGCTAGAGGGCGTCCCGCAGGCCACAAATCGTAATGATTTGGGATGAATGGCGACTGTCTGGTGAAAATTATACTCAAGATCATCCGCAAAATGGGTGACTGCCAGTGTCGAAGTCGTTTCCGGCATATATGTATACATCAATTTCGATATTTTTTCATTATCTCTCATAACGATTTTGCCGCTAAAGCATATCTCTGTGCTGGCGGGAATTTCAAGTGTAAAATTCTTCAAAATTGACGCCCATAAGGAGGCTAAGGCACGCGATAATATGATTGAATTGTCATTGGCGAATTGATCCTTAGTTGAAATCAAGTAATTGCAATTGATGAACCATTCAGTGAAGAAACTTTTTTCGGCGCCAACCTTCAAATTATTGGAGAACGACATGATAAACATGTCAAAGTTGTGGGATGGGTACACTATTCTTTCCAACTGTTGCACAAAGTCTGTTCCCCAAAATGGGAATAGTTTTTGATCAACACGTGTAACTATGTTTAATGACGTCGACATCTTACAATACGGGCATAAATTTAGTGTCATAACAGATTTAATATCCTCTTTGGAATCAGCTGTCCAATATATAAGAAAGTGTGCATGTGACAAAGACAAATATTTTTGCTCCAACTGAATACGGGCCCAGGTAAGGAGAACAAGTTTCTCTTCGATAGAACGATATCGACCGTTAAGCTTTTCAACAGTTACAAGGATCTTGAGGGGATTTCCCATTGACACTTGGCCAAGAGCTGATCGACTCCGGTTGTGCGAAGTGTAACTGAAAGGTTGCTCATATTGATAAATAGGGTCGAAAATTTGACCTCGTAAACTTGCATATCGCAAATCTCCGAATGGTTTGTAAACCGCATAATCTGGAGGATAGAGGCTGACGTGCACTTCGCAGTTCCAAGGTTTTGTGTTTAAAGTGAAGCGAAAGAAGTCGAGAGACATGCAAATTGAAAGCAAGTTACTCCTACTTTTGTGGTCATCCATGAATCTTGATCTTCTTGAGTGTGGACATCTTTGGGAAGGGAATCTCCATGGGAGGGTTGGCCCATCTGCGGTATTCAAAATTATATCGTGGCTTCTAAATGGGCTTCGTTGTGGTGCCCTTAGAAATATGGGAACGTTGAAGGGAACTAAGTCGATATTAATGTAATTAGACAACTCCACGAAGCAATTCGCTTGGGGTATAATATTTTGAAGGTTTAAAGCCAGTTTACTCTGACTCTCGTTTAAACTTAAACCAGTCTTGATGTAAAACTCCAATGATTTCTCGGGAACAATTTGCCCACTAATGTTTCTAAGGTGATGGGTTAAGTCAACAATTAACTCAATGTTGTGTGCGGAGGAAAGTATGAAGGAAAGAAATGTTAACAAACCCGATGTCATTCCCATTTTCGATAAAATAATGTTATTAAATCAGCAGAAATATTTCACACTGCGTCTCAAACCATTTTGCCGAACGTGAGAAGTATAAATGCTTCTCTTGATGGCAGGTGTGACATTGAATAAAAAGTATAAATTTTATGGAGTGCACTTCTATATCGTCTGTATGCCTTCAATCAGCTAACTCCCCCTGATAATATTAAAAACACTAGTGCAAATTGAATTAAAATCAGCCATAAACATAAAGTTGGCAAGCACGTGTGCTGGTTCAAACTTTCGCGGTTGATCGTCTACGTGAATATAGCGAATTCACAGCTTTTAAGCACAAAAGAATTTAGGTGATTTACTTTATTTGCGCTAAAGGAGAAATCGGAGAAAATTCCCGGAAACTCTCCCTTAGCTCCGCGAACGTTGGCCGTTGCGAAGCTGACACGTTCCAGCATTTGATACATTGATCATGCCTGCAAGAGAAACCATATGTATTAATTTAAATTCATGTTAGTCATCAGGTATTAATTCACTGATGTCTCCATCACGCATAAAATCTTACATCCACTCTGGCGCAAATGGAGCTCGAAGTGGTCTCAATCCATTTTCAACCTTCAAGACAAATCCCTCATCAAACTGAATCCCTTCAAAAGGAACTTGTCTCGCCAACGAAAATATCTCCCAAACCGTGACCCCCAAAGACCATACATCACTTTCTACCGAAAATGCCAATTCCCTTAAGGATTCTGGAGCCATCCATCGCCATGGCAGGGGTGTATTCTTGTCGTGATGGGCAACCCCTCCGCTAAGTTCACTGTACAGTTTCTTTGACAATCCAAAATCTGAAATTTTCACCTGGTTTTCAGTCACCAAAAGGATATTCCTAGCCGCAAGGTCTGCATGAATAACTTTCTTTGCTGAGACAAACTCCATTGCTGACGCGATCTGATAAGCCCATAAAATAAAATTTTGTACGGTTACGCCATTCGACATTCCCAATTCCCCTTCGTAATTTTGATGCATCTTGTTTAGGTGATCGGAGGTGTCCAAACTTGCTGCAGTTGTTACATAGTTTGAGTTCAGTTGTGCGATTTTAATTTCATCCTTTTTCTTCGGAAACAAGCATTTTGGATCAAGGGATTTCAAATATTTCTCCAAACTTCCGAGAGGACAGTATTCCAAAGCAAAGTAGACGAGGCCGTTCTGAATTTTTCTTGTGTATGCTCCCAACATGCAAACCACATTCTCATGACTTCCAATAAAACTCAAAATTTTAATTTCCGACAGAAGATTCTTCAAGTCAAGCACCGAGCTTGAGGAGTTGGTGCACTTGAATGCGACAGGATCGGAAATATTTGAGATTGTTCCGAGAAACACTGTTCCAGACTGTCCACTCCCGATACAGCGGCCCATGTCTTGAGTCAACAGCCGATAAAATTATTTTTAAAATATTATCCTGACAAATTGATAAAATTAATGTTTGCATTAAGAAGCAGTGGAATACCTATGGAAAAGCTCCCTTTGGCAAGTTCATGTCGCTTATCATAAGGCAACCGAAGAGCGACAGCATAATATTGATCGCCAGTATTATCTGATCTGACCCCACCATCATGAAACTGCTCCACATAAACACTACTGATAACCGGTTTCTGTTAATGAGCCAAAAAAACCGAATGTAAAAATTCATGTTAATTATATCATGCGTAAATTAAAGAACCCATCCCATCATCAAGTGTTTTACCTTTGCATTTCGGATTTTCCCCCAGAAATAAACACTCAATCCAAGCATAACAAAAACTGAAAATACGGAAATGCCAACAAAAACTTTAGTCAAATTGGCCATACTCCCTTCATTCTCTGGATCCTCTTCATCTCCACTACTTTCATTGGGCGTTTCCGTTTCCGGCTCAGGCTCCGGCTCCTAAATTTTCTCAAGATACAGCGCAGGATTGGAGTTATCTTCCCTCCTCCACCATCCCTCATGGGCATCACTCCCATTCGGCCCATATCTCGCGCTCAAAATCTCTCCTTCAGTTTCGTCCGCTTCCACTTTCCATGGCTCATCTAGCGCCTCGTGCAAGTGGATCATGGTTTTATTTACTTTCGCATATTCCGCCATGCTCAACCAATACGTCTTCAGGTTGGTTGGGGAATTATCCAAGCCATTCCCAACGCCTTTGCTCGGAATTCCTGTCGAAATAAAGAGCTGTTTTGGAGGCAGATGTCCCCTCACAGCCTTAGCCATTTCGGCAAATTCCTCTTGCTTCATTTCAACCAGTGCTTGAATTTCAGTCGAATTTCGAATGTGTCTTGCACCAATGTTATGATGGCATACAACAAAGTCGATATTATGCCCTCTGTCTAGCAGCACTTTCCAAGCTGGAATCCCAACATTCTCCTTGTATTCAAAGGAGACGCCTATTTTTATATCGTCCCATGCCAACTCCTCCAGCAAGTTTTCAATCTGGTTGACAAAGTTTAAAACTTTTTCAGGCTCAGGGAATTCAGCGTTGCCTCCATCCTCTCCCATTGCAGCAGTTAAACCCCAAACCGTGCCAGGAAATAAAATGTTTGCGGTAATGGAGCCATTCACAATTGCTCCCATAGTTTCCGGAGAAATCGTCAGAGATAGGCGGAATGCCAAAAATCCAGCTTCGGAGTTGATTTGAGCTGCTGCCAATGCGACCGATTCCCACTTCTCATTGATGAATGCTGAAATATTATTTTAATGATTTTAAAAGCGCTCAAATGGGAAATAGTGGCGTTTAGCATCTGTTTATAATACCTCTTCCAAGTGTTGTAGCTGAAATTGACGAAAATTTGGAGGCCACCACACGCAAGCTTTCCTGGACCTCGAGAAGGGAATAATTTGAGGGCGAAACTCTTTCGAGGACCCCTTCTGAATTTTCCTCCCAATACTTGTCAAACGGGCTGTAAACAACTCCGACAAAGTTCCTGTCGAATTCCCCATTCCCATTCAAGATGGGCAGCCAGGAGCTGTCGCAGACACACAAAAAGGATTCGATAGCCATTCCAGGATACATTATACCTTTCCAGTCGTCACTATCGTTGTAATTTGTCCATGCTCCTGAGTTTGGCTTGGGAAGCAATTGAATACAGTCACCAAGAAGATTTGGCTCATCGCACAACGAGAGGAAGCACAAAGTGGGAATCTCCACGGAGAAAATGTTATTGGCAGAAACGTGTTTTACGGGAAATATTGTCAAGTTGAGTTGGGGTTGTGGGGAGGATTCATTATTAGGCTTTCCAAAAGCCTTTTAGGGACACAAGATTTTGTCACTTGAGAGGGACATTAGAGGGGGAGAGTAATTATGCACACAATTACATTGAGAGTAATTGTGCACACAATTACATTGAGAGTAATTGTGCACACAATTACATACGCTCAGATCACTCCTGCATGCCGGTTGCTCTCTACTGTCTCGTCAGTGCTTTACTCTCGCTCTCTTGGCTAGCAAATTATGTATACACTCCTGCATTCCTCTTCGCGGACATGCTGTGCTCAAATCATATACACTCCTGCATTAGAATATATATATACATATACATATGGAATATGAGGCGCCAACAGACCATAAATTACTTGCACATGTCAAATGCTATGTGTACAGGCCTAACCGAGCACAACCTAA
>JAQFZW010000621.1:0-49799 GCA_034687055.1 Heteromurus nitidus | reverse complement strand
TATTTACTCACTGCGGCTGGAAATCGTAATTATCCCAAAGGAAAGATTGTCTACCATGATTATCGACAGGTTTTGATCGAGAAATTTGGAAAGGACTTGTTTTACGAGAAGGCGAGTGGGACCATGGTTTTGGCTGGCTTCGCTTCACACTTATCTTGGCTCAGTGTACTCTGTTACTTTTTTTACCTTGTCTGATTAGTCATATAGATTTTGATGTTAAATATGGCTTGTCGTGTTCAACCTCTGTTTAATATTTATGTCATCAGAGAAATAAAATGTTTAAACGTGATATTCAGACTAAATTAATTATAATGTGTTTGAGTTCTTGGCTTAGATTAAACTTTGAAGGGAGGATGGGTTTGTGCGTGAGTGAACTTTAGTGGATATAACCTGCTAAACTCATGCGAATTTAATCACTGTGTAGCTTACATAAAAGAATTACAATTAGGTCCTTGCATTGGAATTGCATCACTTATCAAGGTCATCGCGTCACCACTCCACTTCTTTTTTTTCTGTTGGAAAGTTGTCCACTAGAAACTGCCACTCATTTATTTGCATAAATTCTATCATCATATACCTCAGGAATTAAAAGGTGCACAAATATTCACGCATGCGCATCACCCAAACCTGACCTAGCGAATGCCAAAAAAAATTGACACCAAAACAATTTCCATCCAAAAATAAATTTAATATGAAACCAGAGCACGAAAAAAAATTAGCTCTGGGAGTAAAGAAAACATTCTTTTTTTCTACTTGGTTAATTACAATTACGCACTAGTGCCTATAATTGATGATCAAAACAAGCATCTTTAGTAGGAAAATTACGTAATTTATTTACTGCTGCACTTTTATAAATGAGGGATAGTATAGGCGCCTTCATTTCATGGTTGCTCCAAAAGCCAACAAACAATCCCAACAAGAATGCATGTTTTTATTGTTGTTGTTTTTTTCCACTGGATTGCACAACTTGACGTTGACCATCACAAACAGTTAACAACTCAACAACTATAGTTTATAGTTGACCAGAAAAGCTTTCTATCAGAAAAAAAGAAAAACAATCATAGAATAGATATATCGCATTCTAATTCTACCGATCATTGTTGTTGTTATTTTTTTAGTATGCAAATAGCGTCTAGCCCTTTTCTCGATAGAATTTCTGTTACGCGATGATTTGCAATTATAAACGACGATTTCGAAACCGCGACAAGGACCCAAGACCCAAGTCAGAAACTTGTGCACTTTTATTGCAAGATAGCTGCACTATAATCTTCTGAGCACACACACAATTTCATTCATTTTTTAAGCATATCTCTCTCTCTGAGGTTCACCACTGACTTTGGCTTAGATTATATATTTTTTTAAATCTTTCGACAAGGTATTGACGAAAGTGGACCTCTGCTTCAATTCAAAGCAGTAGCAGAGAGCTGCTGAATTCATAATGATGACACTATACTCGTGTCGAAAAAAATGAATGCTAACTTTCATTTCGACACTTTCAAGGTTTACGTGTGTGACCAAATATGAGTAGCTAGATATTTGCTAATATATTTTTTCCAAGTAGAGAGATACTTCATCATACATGACATGACATCACATGAATCTGCTAGATTTTTGGCTGTAAACTTTAATAATTATTTGTGTGTGAAAATGGTTCAAAGTTGAATGGAAGTGGATGAAGGCCACCTAAAAACAGTTTCAATTTTCAGTTAGCTCCCTTCCAGAACAGCATAATTAGATCATTTAGCTCCTCTGCAAAGGAGAGGTGAGAAGGGGCCAAGGTCAACCTAAAAAATCACACTTTTCAAACAAAAAAATTAACAAGATTATGATTGACAATTATATGACGATGATTATCTCATACTATTTTACAAATTAGTTATCATCAACTCCAAACATGTGTGTTGGGAGCCTTGAATCTCATATTGCCCTTGTTCACTTAATTTTTTTATTTTGTTTGTTACAAGTTACAATTATTATTATCATTTCTGTCCGATTTTTGTGTCTTTTGGTGCAAAAAAAAAGATTATTTAATTGGTCAGAAAAATAAAGTCATTGAAAATGTGTAGTGACACATTACAGATAATTAAAACCGTTCTCAATTTACTTTAATGACATGACATGTGCTTATATGAGTACGAAATACTTCGTCGTGAGCAAAAACTATATCTACCTATTTTTTCAGTCATAAATCCCATTCCGACAATTAACACTTTTAAGTGATTTATTAATTATATATATCTCTCCCTCGCAAGTCCAACCATGCATGCCTAAACATCCGCGTGTGTTATTAGTGTCTCTAAACTCTTGAATGCAATGAAATGTGTAATGAAATCATAATAAAAAAATCTTTATCTGAATGCTAAATTTTGTGTGTGCATGCACCAGTGTAGGTATATATATTTTTATGATGAGAATACTTAAAAACAGTTTTTTTCTTCGTATTACATTTTTTCCCTTCTGTTAACCTATGTAGTAATAAATGATTGTAATTGTCCAATAACAATAAACGTAAAATGTAGGTAGCTTTTTTCAAATGTGTCTCACAACTAAACACAAGTTTATTTTCAGCTAAAAAAACCGCACACGCACACACAAGTTGCACCTAACTCACCAAACAACGTCCTGACTTTTTTGTATGCAATTCGCTAGTCTTACTATATCCACTTGTACTTTTTTCTTCTTGTTTACAAATGTTCTTTTTAAAAAAAAAGTACAAGAAGGGCTCATACATGTTGAAAGTCTTTGCCAGAAGAATGTATACATATCCAAAGCCTATTTTAAGCCTTTTACACTTAAGTGTGTAGTTTAGTAAAAAAAAATGGTGCAAGATTATCTGCAAAATTGAAGGAGAGCGTTTTGCGATCCTTTCCTCTTTTCCTAATCGCATGTCCTTAACTTTAATATAGATACAAGAGAGATGTGTATTCGCATCCTATCCCAATATTCATTATTATCTAACTTTAACTCCCTTTTATGTGTATTGCATTTCATACACGTATATATCCTTATGTAAATGTTAAGTCAGTCAAGACTCAAGATAGATCCTTTTCTTGTTTAGGGACAAAATATATGTGCGTATTTCACATTTTCTTTCGACGGTATGTATCCTTACAAATTTTTCATCGTGTTGTGTACAGGTGAGGTGACTTGAGCACCTTTTACTCCACAAAAATGTATGCTCCCTCACAATCTTCAGATGACCATATATCCAATCCACTCACTCCTTTATGTCAAAATTTTTCATGCTCAATCCCCACTAATGCACCATTCTATGAATCTGTGTGTGTACGTAACCATTTATCACGTAATAGGCCTTACCCCTTTTCCCTTACGTAGGATATAAATGTGTGATGCACAAATAAAAGGTAACAACGAAACGAATCTCGCCTTTGCAAAACTCACCTTTTTTCATACATTCGCCTTATCAAAAGGGACGGAGCAACACATAAGGGCAAGATGTTGCCGTCTTCGCGATAATCTCATAATATGCGAAAAAATAGAATCCTTTTATTGTCAGCAGCCGTATCGTGTCATTTGTGGAGTTGAGTGGGCGCATCTTTGTTGTGAGAAGAGAGCTTCTGTTTCACACCAAAAAGTAATCAGTGTTGGGTTTGGTGGAGTGCAGTGCGCAGTGACATAACTTTTAGTCCGAAAAAATATATCCTTTTATTTGGAAGCATTTTTCTCCGGATTATTCAACAAAGCGACTTTTCTCCAGTGAATCACACGTTTATTTATTTGTGCTAGAAAATTTGTGCGTGAGACTCTTGTTCAACGTATTTTTGTGACAATTTCCAAATTGAGTGCAAACAAGCAATTAAGCCGGAAAAATAGTGATTGTCTTGCCAAGAAAAAAAACAACTTGACTTATTGTTCCGTTTTCCGTTTTGTCGCAACTTAAGTGGCACTCGTGAGTTGAGTGATTGAATGAGTATATATATTTTGTGATCTCCTTTGTTTACTTGAACTGACTCGTCGATGATCACAACACGTCATGATTATTATTATTATTGAATCCCATTAAGACAATTAGAGTGGCTCACCTGTTCGAGAAAAAAATCGTAACAACTTGATTGGATTCTCTCTCAAAGAAATTGGACACAAGTCATACAAAGCATCTTTGGTGCAATTGCAGATATGGAAATTAGATGGTGATCTTACTCGAAAACGTGTATTCGGATTGCATAAGTGTAGAAAAAAATTTAAACTGAACTGCATCATCACACTTTTCATATGTGTGCAACAAATATATACACAAAAAGGATATAATATATATCTCAATCTAAATAGGCGCACCATATCGCCATCAAAAAAAATCATTTAATTCAATCTCGTCCGTCTCTTTGTCTTCCTGATCAATTTCCTTCCGTCGTGGAGTTCTTGAGAAAGATATAAACTACGCATGCGCACACACCTGTACTCCGTATATACATCCACATAAACTTTTTCTACCTGTGTGCTTTTGTGTTCACCTGAGTTGAGCAAGTGTGCGTACTGTTTTTACTATTGACTATATATAAGATCTTGATTTTGCACCTACGTTTACCGTTATTATGAAATGGATTTTGAGTGGGGAGAACGCACGTGACTTAAGCGAGGAGAGCCTTATTCGCTCACACACACACACAACAACCTCTCCACGTCCAGTCCAGTCCACTTGACTTTTAAACCTACATTCCATTCAAGAAAATTGCTGACCCAACTCAAGGGTCTTATATACTCCGCCTTCCAGTCCAGTCCACTCGGTCAACTTCAATTTCTTGTCCTTTTTTCACTTTTCATTTTCATCTGTGTTGACAATAATATCTATTTGATGTACGGAAGGAGCTCTCTGGGAAGTAGGTTGTCATAAGTTCCTCTCAATCTTACCCATTCTCTTTTACGAATCCTTGTTGGAGAAATATATTTGGAGAGAGGGTTGAAGAATGTATGTATGCTGATGATGATGTATATATGCAACATAAAATGACTGCGATTTTTTGGATCACTTCCTCATCACTTTCAGATGTATAAAAGTAACGCGTATTACACAGAGGATGTATATGTAACTGAGGACTGCGAGGAGACAAGAAAACAATAAAGGATCCTTCTAGTCAACATAATATATTACATAAAGATATATATCCTTTTACCTGTTTGTGAGGAGATCGCATGCGAAGTCTCCATCATCATCATCACAGTGATTGCTGTCTACACAATTTTTATGATTCTTATTGCTCATGCTCTCGTGCCCAACATGATGACTCTACGTTGATGGAGGAGGAGATGATGATGGGAATTTTTTCTCTCTTATCTGAGCACCGTGCACAAGACACAAAAAGCGACATAAACGTTAGCCGTCAATTATTGCAGGAGCAAAAAGGAAGAAAAAAAATGTGTGATATAGCGTCGGAGGATCAAAACGCGTGATATATGAAGCGGAGAATTAAACCACGAATTTTTTTGGCAAAGAAAAAAAAGGAGAGCATGAAATTGTTGCTTTCAGCGAAGTGTGTGTATGTGTTTTTTGAGTGTGTCGCAGAAGCGCAAAAATGACATAATCAGTCAAAGTGTGCTCCCGTTTTCTTCTAATTGTAAGTGAAAGGATTAAAAAAAGTGAATGTGAATTTGTGTCAATACTCATCCCTTCAGGAAATTTTTTTGAACATTTTGTTTTTAAGTGGACAAGTGTTTGGTGTGTTGTGATTTTTCATTTAAATGATTTGTGGCATGCTCACTGTAGCTAACTCAGCTTCTGCGAAGTTGCTGCCTTGGAGCAAGTTTTTGGTGACGCCAATAACGTGAACAAAGTGTGGGCGAGAAAGAGAGAGAGAGACGTTGAGAGAGATGGGAAGAACTTTGCTGGAGAAAATATAGAGTTTTGTGGAGAGTGTGAGAGATGCGGGCAAAGAGATTTCTCAAAAGGTGGGGATTCTTGTCCCCAATTCTTCCAATGTTGCTAGTCTGCTTCCTCACGGAGACAAATGGTAAGAGGTCAAAAAAATAATATGCTCTGGAAATTTTTTTTTCTTGCTCCAGACTAAATCCATGCATATTTTTGTCCAGGCTTATTTCACGTGGATGTGCAAACCGTCAACCGTCCCATTCCAGGAGAACCGGTCAACCTTGAAATCGTGGTTGAGCCTCCATTCTCCATTCCACCTTCGAATCTGAGCGATTTATCGCCCTCCAGCTCGAACCAGCTTCAAATCGAAGATCCTCTTGTGGTCTCCTCGTACACCTCGACGGACGAAGATGGACGAAATCTCACCTCAGGTCATAGTCTCCGTCGAGGGATTTTTAACTTCCAACCTCCTTCCCAGGAATCCAAAGTCTCGCAAGCTTCCAAGCCTGCCACAATCAACATCCAAATCCCAGGGAAGCTCCCCTTCAACCCTTTCAATCTCTTCAATATGGACACTCTCAAAAGTTTGGTGCAAAGTGTGACTGAGAATCTTCGAGGGAATAAGAAGGCGTACTCAACCGGATTTGACGATTCTGTCACGATCATTTCCGAGGATCCGGAGAAGCCCCTGGGGAGAGCGATCAACTCACCCTTTACGAATGTCAACGAGAACAACAATAATAATAACAACAACAACAATGGAAATCAAATTGTGCCTTTTATCAGAATGCCAATTCCAACACCCACCGTATTCCATCCACAACCACAACCACCACCCCAGCCACCTCCTCCCCTCCCTCCTTCGCCTCAACCTTCCCAAGTTCCAGTTCAGAATGCACCTCCAAATCCACCACCACCACCATCATCGCCGCCGTCCCCGTCCCAAGCACATCTTCATCCTCAGAATCAAAACCCTCATCCTCAGAATGTTGCCCCGTCTCCAAGTTTGCTCACAGAAGAGTCGATGATCAACAAGCAGATGGAGACTTTGAATGAAGTTCTGACACACGAGATGAGCTTTAAGGATCACCGCATCTCCACCACAATTGCGCCCCTCACCTTCCCCTTCCTCCCGGATTTGAGTGCTCTCAGCCAGCTCTTCAACTGGGGGGAACAGGGAGCGAGAACTTTGGCAGTTTGCAACGCTTGCAGAGTCGGATTTGGCCTTTTTGTTTCGAGGGTAAAAACATATACATTTTTTTTCTTCAATTTAACATTTTCTTTTAAACTAGCTTTTTAGGTGAAGGTCACATTGGCTAACATCACAAAAATCAGGACATACATGTAGTATTCTTTTGTTCGTCACTTATTCAGAAGAGAGGGGAGATGATGCAAAGGAAAGATACGAGTTGAGTTGAGATTAAGAGGACACACGCGCGTGTCCCTCTTCCTGTCGAGTGTCCACTCAATCTCATCTCGCTAGCCAAAGCCCTTAAGCGTTAAATCCCTTTGCATCCTTAATTGCCACACTTTTTGCCTTTTTGTCTCTCTGCAATTGAAAGTGTCACTCAGTGGGACATCCTTTCAATTTCAGTTGTGCTTCGACTTGACTTGCATTTAAAATGTTTTTTTTCTTGGTTGTGCGCCAAATCATACTACTATTGTCTTTACAATTAAGTACATGATCACGTCACGGAGATTATTATTGTCAAAAAATGTTTCTTCATCATCACATCCCACATATAGTATTACCCTCTTAAAATCTTCAGCAAATCCAAGTAATAATTATTTACAAATATATGTGTGTGCAATGTTTCATCCAGGTATTTGCACAAGATTTATAATTGCAATTAGTTTTGTCATTGTTGAAAGGATGATATAAGACATTCCCACACGACAAGTGTCGACTATATGAGTATTTATCTTTTTATTGTTCCTGGATGAAGAAACATAAGGACTAGAACAGAATACTTGACCCTTTTCAAAAAAAAATAACTTCTTTAAAAAAAGAAGGTTTAAGTGTTGAGTGTGTTTTTAGCTCAAAAAGTTTTTAGGAGGATTGGAGAAGCACATGCCGTTCCCATTTTTACATGCATTACTTAATCTAGGTTAACTTCAACTTTAAAAGGTGTTATTAGTTTAGGACGCTCATGGCCAGACCAAAAATGCACACACTTCTTTTTTATATCATTTTGGAGCTAATGGAATTATGTAAAGTAATGATGATGATGATTGTTACAGATGATTATGACTGTGTGCCAGGGAGAATATAGAGTAATGCATATTTTGCTGCTGTAATTTAGAATGAATGCCGTTTTTACGCTTTGCTTCCTTTTTTTGTTCGCAAGCGTGAAAAAAACGAGAAAAAAATATTCGCAATATTATATAATATCTTCGCGTAAAAAAATAATATTATGTTGATCCTTTTTCATGTAATTGAAGAAACAGACAAGTTTTGTGCGTGGTCAAGCATAATGCAAAACAAAGATATATTTTTATGTAAAAATTTGGCGAAAAAATATCATTTCAACAAGGAGATACTCTTCTTCTTTTGTCTTTGTGTGTGTCTGCTCATTCAACTTTTTTTAGGAAATGCATCACAAAATACATTTTTCAAACATTACGCATAAAAAATTGGGCATTTAAAAAAATAAAGGTAGCTTATTACAAAAGTAATTTACCGTAATTCCTGGAATGGAGAACAGGACCATAAATCTTTTTCAAGGTTTAACATCTTGATTGAATTGAAGTACAAACTTTTTTAAAAGATTTTTAAAAATCAGGGACACTCTACAATTTACGGAAATACGGTATACTGAAATAGGTATATACTCATTCTCATTTCCTCTGTCAACTTGTTTTTTTTTCTACGCACCCGCACAATAATTTTCAGTCTGCCTCATATAATGAGGTTCTGTGTGTAGGATTGTCGTGGGATATATGTACAAATGTATATATATATATTTAGTATAGAATCATCATAAAAACAGGAATTGAAAATCCATTCATAGAAAAATCGAATCCACCTATACATTTTGCAAATAATGTTGAGAAAAAAAGAAAGTGAGTCTGAGAAGATCCTCGATACACACAAAATACTTATATATATTATTTAGGTATTTATTTCCTATCTGCAATCAGCAGAAGTATAGACAATATGCGAACACAACAAAGTACATTCTTGAAAATTGTTTCTTTTTCTCTCTCGCGTCATCCTTCCAACCTGTGCAACCGCAACAAAGACTGTGATTGTGTCCAAGTCACATTTTTGATCTACTTTGTATACACATGTGCTCAAATGTTTGTCACGTACTCAGTATCGGATATATATGACCATTCATTTTCAATATATTATTTTTATATATAATTTTTTTGGCAAGTGGATAAAATACCTAAAGATTTTGCTCCAATATTTCAAAGTGAAGTAGGATGAGAATCTCTCGCATAAAATATATATTTGACATTAAGGTACCGTCCACGTCCTCTTCTTCTCATTTCCTAATTCCTCTCTCTCTTTAAAAAGTGCATTCTTATAACCATAAGTTTTCGGCGAGCGGACAAGCCCGTTAAAAAATTGGAGCACCAGATAAAAAAAAGTTATGTGAATATTCGCAATTTATTTTCATCGTGAAGCTTGATTGAGTACTTTTCCACTATTGCCAAAAATCAATCGGTCTTTGTCGAGTGGACACACTTGAAAAAGGGAAATGATGTAAAAAATTGTCTCGAGAACTTGTATACAAAAGCGGTGCACACCTTTAAGAAAACGATGCTTTTATATATATTTGTTTGGCTCTCGCACGTGAATCGTAATCATATGATGAGGTCTTTACACTGATTGTGTGATTCTGTGATTGCACACATGTGCAATTTTTATTTGTAATGTGGCTAAAATGGCTCTTTGGATTACATAATCCGACGAGATTTTCTTGGCTCAGGGATGATGATGCACACATAAGAATAAGATTTATTACGATTATATTGCAATAATAGTGCTTTTATACAACCTCAATTGCTTTATACTTTTTTGTACAATGCAAAAAAACTTAAGTCCAAAAATTTAGATATATTCTTAAGCTGCGAAAACTTGAAAATACTCTTTTTTGTCTAGGCCAATTCCTATGCAATTGTAGAAAAAATTTTTTTTTGGTGTAGCAAAAATAAATTGTTGAGTTTGATGCAACACATTTTAAGATGTCTTGTAGGTCAGTTGCGTTTGCACGTACCAAAAAATCCTTTTGCATCTCATCATCATCATCACCACAAATAGCAAATTGTTGCTCTGTTTTGTGCAATGTAGCATTGCGAGAAGATGTGAAAAAAATATATATTGTAAGATGATGATGTTGTTGAGAGGATGAATATATGAGAAACTAGAGGGAGGATCAAGTTGATCAAGATAAAAAAAGTATATAATAAATATTTAGCTTGATTGAGTTCTCTATTGTGGCAAAATGTGCAATACTTAAGCTGAACTATATATTTTTTATATAAAAATCATCTCGCAATAAGTTTTTGGTAAGGGATTACGCGAGGAAGAGTGAAATCCAAAACAATTATTTTTTTCTGGGAATCGTAAACGATGAAATAAATCTTGCAATTTTATAGCATATTAATTAAATTTCGTACTTTTTGGTACCCTTGTACCTTGCCTGGTCTAAGGTACCCATGCGTCACTTCCGCCACGTGTGCGAGGAGGGATTCCCGTCATAAATTAAGAAATTATTTTTGGATTTCTTGGTTCTAAAGTATTTTTTGGTTACGATTTATTTCCCCAGGCTCGTGGCGGAGGCAACCTCGCCAATCTCATGGAGCTGGCCACGTTTGGCTGCACATTTTTCAGAATAACTTCTCCCGAAATGTGCAAGGGTCTCGTCTCCAGGTTCGGCCCCATTCTACACTATATGGTGATGGAGAAGCCGTCCATAACTGCGGAGCGCTTTTGTGGAATATCTCTTCAATCCTCGGGCTGTACTACAACGGATCCAGACTCGCACTGGAAAATTGATTTGAGTCAGTACAGCCTCGTTCCCATTTCCCTCGACCCAAGGTCGCCGAATAGTGACGCTGATAGAGGAGGAGACAGAGGCGGAGGGGGGAACAACCTTGAGATTTCGCCGAGGAGGCGAAATTATATTAATCTGCTAGACGGACCAATTCCAGTAAGAGTGATCAATTTTTAGTTTCCAGCGGGGGTGGAAGAAGAGATTTTTTTCTCCAGAAAATGTTGTTCATGTTGGTTTCGGTATTGTAGAAAGGTATACGAACCCTGAAGGTGCTCCACTTGACTGATCTCCACGTCGACATGGATTATCATCCGGGCTCGATGACGGACTGCGAGAATGAGATGTGCTGTCACGTTGGGAACGGAAAGGGTCCTCCTGGAAAGAGGGCGGGATATTATGGCGACTATCACAAGTGTGATCTTCCCTTCCATTCGTATTTAGATGCTTTGGGACACATTTCCAGTACACATCCAGTACGTTGCTTCGCTATATTCATTTTCATGTTGCCCCAAAAAATGTGATAGTTTTCTCACGACTCGAGGGTAATTTTCTAAATTTCAGGACATTGACATTATTTATCTGACTGGAGACTTTGTTCCGCACAACATTTGGAATACTTCAATCGCAGAAAATGCGCAAATCCTCGTCAACGCGTCGCAATATATTAAGGACTACTTCCCACGTGCCAAAGTCATTCCAGTGATTGGGAATCATGAAACTCATCCAGTCAACATGTAAAAAATATAAATACGCTAGACTCATTTTAAATTAGGCTTCTTTGAAGTTTCGACTACATTTTTTTATCCTCCTCCAGGTTCAGTCCTTTTGGTGTTCCTGGAGAATTTTCCACAGACTGGTTGTATGCGGCGGCGGCTCGTGCTTGGGCTAACTGGATTCCGAAGCAGTCCATTCATAACTTTCTCCATGCGGGTTTCTACGATGTCGAAATTGACCCGTACTTTAGGGTGATTGTGCTCAACACAAATTTGTGTTATGGCTATAATTTGTAAGTGATTCTGATGAAATTTAAAAAATGGAATTCGAAAATTATATTTAAACAAAATACTATAACTCTGTTCTGTGTTTAACAAAAGTTGGCAGTCTTTCGAACCTCGTGACCCTGCTGGACAATTACGATGGCTGGCGAGGGAGCTTCAGAAATCTGAGGATATCGGCCAGTTTGTCCACATTTTGGGGCACGTTGCTCCAGCGGAAGCTGACTGCTTCACAGTTTGGAGCCAAAATTTTTATGAGATTATTAATCGGTATGATTTGCTGGTCACTTCAACATTTTTCTATTTTCCAATGTGAAACTCAAATAGGCTAATTAATGTTCTCAAACATTTGCAGATATAGTTCAATAGTGAAAGCCCAGTTTTATGGGCACACCCACTTCGACGAGTTCAAGTTGTACTACCACAGCTACAACCGGAGTCAAGCCATTTCCCCGGTGTGGATTGGGGCGTCGTTGACGCCCTACACGAACCTCAATCCAGGCTACAAAATCTTCACTGTGGATGGCTCTCGCGGTGAGGATTCCACCTGGGACATTATCGACCATGAAACGTGGATTTACAACTTGACCGAGGCGAACCTCAACCCCCACCTTCCACCCAGATGGTTCAAATTGTACACGGCGATGGCCGCCTTTGACATCCCAGACATGTCGCCACATTCGCTGAACGTGTTGGTGCAGAGGATGTCGTCGAATGTGACGGCTTTCAATAATTATTACAGGTAATTAGTCAGAACTTATATCTTATCCTAAAATTTATTAGTCACAGTGGCCAACATTAGAGCTTTAAATTCTTTTTATTTTGCAAGACTGTACCACAAAGCGACCGACGCCGCTTTGGCAGAAGGTTGCGACAATTTGTGTCGGAAGAGGATCCTCTGCAGCATTGTGACTCCGCACTTTGGCGAGCAGAAAATGTGCGTCCAGCTGCAGTCGAATATCGACGGGATCGTCCTGCCCACGAGTATCTTCGCCGTGGGAGGAGACTCGCCGCTGAGAACGATTGGAACGAGGTCATCCACCGACTCCCCGTTTCAAAGGGTGCTCTCCTTCGGCCGAAGCTTGCTGAGGGCGCTTGGCTAAAACGAAAAATGAAGATACTAAGTTTGCTAAAATGACCTGGTGCATTTTTATTAAGTTTTGTGTGCATTTACGTTGTATAATCTAGCTCTGCTAACTCTAGTTAAACATGTTTCTGGTATGTAGAATAATTAATACATGTTCATTTTTAAAAGAGAAAGTTTGTGCTAAAAGCTTTTCGGTGATGGTGAACATAGAACAAAAAACCAGACATAATATAATTTTTTTCGGTATTTATTTTTTTATCCAAATTCTTCTTGTTTTGTAGCTTAAGTAATGACTTTAATATTTTTCCTGATCCTATTTTGGAATGAAATGAGAACTGCTGCCAAATATGTGATATTTTTTCAAGGTGAAAATACATTTTTTTAAACAAGACTTTTTCTTCGCAGGACTACAAGACGGTAAAATTGTGTAAAAAAAAGTACCTGCAAAAAACCCTACCTAAATATATACCCGAGAGAAGGAAAAGTAAATCATTGTAAATATAAAGTATTCATTTTACTCTCGTCGCCTATTAAGGGGAATATTCTTCTGTATGTACCAAAAAAATATGTGAGCGATTTGTAATTCAGCGTGTCAGAAGGTCAATTTATTGTGTAAAAAATGAAGGGATTTGGAGTTTTCATGAAACGTTGTAAAATTGTTTGCTTGTGTTGTATGTAATTTAAAAACGGAATGCTTGTGTGAAGTATGGTTATATGATGACTATAAAGGATTTTTGATGCAAAAAAATGTGACTTCAAAAACATTTCGCATAAATCAGGATCTGTATAACTTGTCGTTGTCAAGTAGAGGATTTGACGCATGCCTGTGAAAACAGGATAGCAATCTTTATGTTAATATGAGATTATAAGATGAGAAAAAGAAACAAGTTTAAGACACGTTTCAAGACAAATAAATAGTTTTCACAAGTTTCATATGATTTTAATTTTAATATTTTATTGTCCAGATATAATCTGCGGAGAATATGCCTGGCTGTCTTTAATCATGTGATCGACCATTATCACGAAACACCTCAAATCATAAAAAAATGCGTTTGTTTCCACTTGGGAGTTGGGATGGGACGTTCCAATGTCATATCTTTTGAAGGATTTGATAACATGAATATATGTATCTATCAACCATTACATATTTTTGATAAATGTTATTACAGATCACTTACGCTATTTTCCCAAAAATTATATTGATAAAGCCATGCTCTCATGGACAACGTATTGAAAATAACATATATGGTTAATATATGTTATTAAAAGCAATAGTCGTAGACTATTGCTCATACATTTATTATATAATTATATTAAGCGTGCAACATTTATATAACTCTTCTCTTAATCAGAGTAGAACTGTCCAATAGATAAAATTCTGATATCTTCACTATGCCAGTCGTCTCACCGTGATTTTGCCATCATTTAATTTAGCCCCTTCCTGGAGAACGATCAGATATTATTGTATTGACTTTTTAAACGTAAACTTTGCAAAAATGCATCCTGCTGTGAAGCTGTTCCTGCTGGCTGCTGCCATCTCTTCTGTAGCCGTTGGCGAAGTGGTCCACCTCTACTTGGACGACTACTATTTGGTCGATTATGAGATCTTCACCTTTTCAAACAATGAGTCGTGGATCGAATTTAACGTAACTGTGAACACTTTAGGATGGGTTGGTTTAGGACTCAACCTCAACGGGAGCTCCATGGTCGGCGCGGATTTGTTCATTGGGGGTTTCAATGCTGCGAGTGGAAGCATTTATGGAGATGTAAGCATATCATTCTTTTCTGGGCAACATATTTTTTATTAAAGTTTTCCCAATGTAATTTTATTATAAACGAATTTTTTTTATATTCGGTTGGACTTGAAGGATTACCACGGTATAGGGAACTATCAACCTGTGGTGGACGCGTCACAAGACTGGCAACTTGTGAGTGCTTTAGAAAATAGTCAGAACCAGACTTTGATGACATTGAGACGGGCTTTGAATACCGGGGATGAGCTCGAGGACGTGGCAATCGAGGATAGGACCACCTTCGTGATGTGGTCCTACAGGGAAGATGATGACCTCTCCCAAATGCACAGACGAAGGGGAAGTCGCCCCTGGAATCTTGTTAACCCAGATTCCAGAAAATAAAATACAATGCATTGCATAACTTCTAAACATGAATGGCATATGGATTGAAGGTCATCAAAATCTAATGTGCAAGACCAATCGGAATAAAAACAACAACTGATACTGATACACACTACACACCCAAGTTAAAATCCATCGATAAGCATAAAGCGTTACTTACGCATCAATTAAATACCTAACCGCTATCTCACTAACGATTCCTTTCCTCCTAAATCAAGCTACACATAACTCCAATCCACCCAACTGCCTATTGACTACTGTTCTACGCTCTCTCGATAATCCTGATGGTCATGATGAGGCTGCTCTGATAACAAAATGAATCAACGAATTAGCTCAAGCGAAGAATAACTCCCTGTTCTTCCTTTTCGCTGTAATTTTATTTTTGAGCACAATAGTTTCATGTAATTAGATGAGCGTGCGTGCCAATTTCTTAAGATTATGAATAAAAATAACAGGGCGCGTTTCCACAAATACAGCAATAATTATTTAGGGTAATTGACGTGTTATCCTAGTTATCTTTGTCGAAAGGAGCAACTTCTCTCCGGCTGGTACGGCTTCGCCTCGTACGGATATCCAGTTGGGCTACTGAAAACATCTTCTCCATCAAATCTCTTTGCGTGCTCATCCCTCCCGCATTTCCCCTCTTGGTGGCTATACTCATGGAATCTTTGGAGGGCTGTCCTCTTCCCCAAATCCCATTTGACCAAGTTGTCCGAAACTTGACTCACTCGGAGTCCAGCTAAGTTTGCCGGTGTTTCCACAATGTATTCCAGTTGAGACTCGTCCCTAAAAACAAAGCACGTACGATTTTTTATGGCATAAAAACGGAAGAATTAATTAATTAAATAAATAATATTCAAAGTAATTTATATACCACGTGACATTCCTCACTCCAAGAAATCTCCTCCTGTTCTCCTCCGACTCGATCCCACTCAAGCAGTAGGTAATGCCAGGGATCTTCGTGTAATAGTAGACGAACGCCAAACACATTTCTAAAATAAAATAAATAAAAAATAAATAAAAATAAAAAAAATAAAAAAAAAATTAATAAATTAAACAGTCAAAAATAAACTACCTTGTCTCGTGGAGAAACCACCCACCACAGTTCCATTTGTCCAGGTGTTGTCGTACACACAACCTGGAGAAAACATATAAAAAAATATATATTCCCAAAATCTTTTTCCACAAAAAGATATCACATATTTTCTCCGCTTACTCATTGCCAAGTGATCTCCTGGCAAATATTTAGCTTCTTCCCGTCGTGACCGGATCTGCTGGAAATCATTTCCGTAGTTATCCTCCGTATGAATCCATGGGAGTTCCCTCCTCCCCCTAAATTGCTGGAGTCGCAACTCCCTCCCGGAATTGTGCGAATGAAGTGCACTCGCAAAAACAGTTATTCCCTCTTTTGGAAGTATTCTTTGGCTACAGTCGGCACTACAGTGGCCAAACACCTTATGCCTTGGAGTACTCGGAGGAACCAAGATGGACGAGGCTTGTCCAGGAACTTCGTGGCCTACTACCACAATCGAAGCATCATGTGGACGCAACTTGTCTGTATAATACAACTCGAGGGATAGGTCGACAACAATGTCAGACCGACGTTCAGGATTGTTGTAGTGTACTTGAGCCACATAATATTCGTCTGATGACTCCCCGAAGGGATATCCCACATGAGGCGGATTAAAATACATTCTCTGGCCAATCGCCCAGCCGAGATAATGTGTACAAAATTCAGTTCTCATCGGTCCTCTCGGCGGACTCAGGGAGTAGCATTGTTGCCGATTGTGAAGCCCAATGGAATGCTCGAACAGGGAGCGAGCTGAGACTCCGGGCGGAGGAGTGCACTTGTAAATGATGATGTGGTGGGTGTGGCGTTTGCTCTCTTCGTTAGCGAATTCGAGGTGGTACTATAAAAAAAATTAAATTCAAGTTCAAAATTGGTAAATTAAATTAATGCGGATGGAAATTTTTTATACTGACGCCAATCACGTGATGTTTCTTTCGGAGTTTGGGGCCCCTGTGCATTGTACAAAGATAAGAGGTGTCGTCTGAAGGGATTTGAAGGCGCCTGGGTATACTCCATAATTTTGTTTCAGAGCGAAGCTCCTCGTCCACAATTGTTGGTTCGTGGGTTGTAGGGTCGCGAGTGATTTGGGGTGTGTAGTCAGGATCGAGAAGGTAGATATCGTGAACACCCCGATTTTCGTAGTGGTAAGTGATGTTGGAGTCACGTTCACCAAACGCCCAAATGAGCGAGATTTTGTTGGTCTATGGTTTTCAAAAAAATTGCAGTCGAGTCAATATTTATTTCAAAACGTATCTACCTTTTAAAAAATTCTGGAATAATCTTACCGTAATTGGGTAATCGTCTGGATCACAAGTATCCAAATCCCTGGAGAAACTGAGACAAGTATGTGTTTGGGTTTGCCATGCATCATGCAAAGTCCAGTCCTGACTTTCGTCCAACTCTGGCAAATGATTTCCGACTGCATGTCGATCGGAGAAGTAGGGCTTCCCAGTTCTCGATACACCTCCAATCACAATATCTGCTCCACTCATTTTCCCATTTCTCGAAAGGCCAAATCCAACGTAACCCTTCGTTTCAACGGTCACGTTGAAAGTGATTCGATTTGATGACCAGTCCACTAGCCACTCTAACTGATATTTCCCCTGAGGATCTAAAGTTTCTGAGCGGCGATATGGATTTCTTCCGATCATATAAGCACTTGCAAGTTGACTTTGGAGCACATTCGAAACGAATAAAAGTACAATAGTTTGTGTAATTAATTGTGAATGAGAAATTATTGGATTCGGGGATATTTTCATCCGACAAAAGGGGAACTTGTGGAAGCCCATTTTAAGAAGAAGCCGTCGTCGATCGTAGCTAGTTCCAGATTACGCGAAAGTCTGTGCAAGAATGAAACTTGATCTCGAACTCAAGCCCACAGGCAAAATGGATACAGTTTGGAATCTTGTGTCTTGGTCTGAGTCAATGAAACCTCGCCCATGTACCGATGGAACAGAATATAGTTACAGGATGCAAACATGCTTGTTAATGTGTACGTATGTGGGTATCTACCTTTTGATAAAAGTAAATAATTGATTAAAGAAGTTGGGCAGCCCTTTCCTAAAGCAACATAAACTCCAATATCCGCCATAAAGACTGACGCTTCGCATAAAAAAAATCGTTTCGTAGATAAGCACATGTTTAATGAGATGCAAGCAATGGTGCGTTCCACGTACATTTGAAAAGGGAATGACTTAAAACAATTGAATGAGTTGAATGAAATGTTCTGAACTGGTTTTGCTTGCTCGTATCTTAAAATGTTGTTTGCAAGTAAGATACAAATGAAGAGTAGCCAGACTCTGCCTCGCCCTACTAATTATAGTCAAGTTTTTAACTGTATTTTAAAATTTATTATAATTCTGGCATTATTGTTTCATGAAACATATATTATATATCTTTATTAATTTGATAATGGTACAGGTAACAATGAAAGAGACAAAAAAATGAACATAAATTGAAATATATTAATGCATGATATAACTTATGGGTGCAATTGCTCTTATCCTGGTCCTCGAAGTCCCCTTCTCTCCAGAGAAGCTGGTGGATTTGGCACTTCATACACTTTCGTGCCGACCACCCTCCCATCCAACTTGAATTTCAGGTAGAAAATATGACTTGTTGGGCGTCTTGGATTAGAGCCATTGGCGTTGGGTGCGCGGTCCAAACACCTAATATATTCTACGGATGGGTTCTTCGCTTTGATTTTTTCGTGAGTCACGAACTTTGTTACAGAATTTTCAATTGCCTTGTTCACGCCGTTATTGATTTCAGGCTCTTGTGGAAATAAGTTGTAGGCTGTGGTTGGAGAGCCCCACGCCCAAGGACTGACATGGCCGGCTTGGTCACCTGGTAAATTATCCGCCATTACCTCGTTTTTGGCGGCCGCATTACTCCGAGTCTGTCTATTGGCTGCGGTTTCTGGTGTCACTTCTCCAGACTGGAAGAAGAGCACGTCTTTCCCGTCGACGGTCACCATGTAGTATTCCTTAATGGGGCCTGGTCGATGTTTTGCATCCCCATTTTCATTTTGCTCCGTCAGGTCGACCATTAAGTCCGTGTCCCGAAGTACATTCTGGTACAACTCCAACTCCTTTATAATTCGTGTCTTTTGCTTTCCAGTTTTCTGAAGATCCTCCTTCAACATTCTCGCACCACCAAAGCCTCCGATTGCGTTGAAGCTGTGGTGCCAGCCATTCCTCACGAATTCCCCGAAAGTTGGATCAACTCTCATGAAATTTGCTAACCCTGCTCTACTCACACTCGCCGCTCCAGGACAATTTACTTTTAACTCAGCATTCACCGCGTCCAGCAAGCAATCTGGAGAGAACCCAGATTGCACTCCTCCACCACCACCCTCTCCAGACGTTGGTTCCCAGTGCCCCAAATCATTTGGATCTCCTGATGCCATCGTATGCTTCAAATGAAGAGTTGCCACCTCGCCCCCCTCCCCACCACCTCCTCCATTTTGTGGCTCGAATACTTTTGGAACATTCGGATTATCGCTGTCCACCACAATTCTCACGCCCAACTGGTTCGCTAGTGCTTGGACGGATTCCACCCCGAGCGGCCCACCGAACTCGGTTGCGTGCGCGATCACTTGCGGATCTCTCGATTTTGAACAAAGTTGAACAATTTGGTGGTGCAGTCGCTTCTTTTCCTCCTCTGGCGCGTCTGCGCTGAGCGAGTTCAACTCGAACTTGACATTCTTAATCTCCGTCAAAATGCCAGCTTCCCTGTACTCCCTGTAGACCCCTCGGATTTTCCTGCCGACTGTCGTCAACAGTTTTTGGCAACCCAAGTGCATCAATGGCTCAATGATCGTGTACTGCATCACTGCTCCAATTTTATCACGCATCAGTTGATTCGTCCTCTGCTTAAATTGGTAGATGAATGCATCCTTTTCCTCTTTTGTTGAAGAATTATGAGCCACCTGCTCCGTCACGCTGAGACCAACAACCTCTTTTTTTATTTCCCTTTGAAGCTCGTTCAAATGCTTGTTGATGCTCTCCTTCATGTTCTTCAAAGCATCCACCACTCCAGCGACTGTCATCAGTCCTGAGCTGAGTCTGAGGAGGAGTATGAGGAGCGTGCTGTCTCCGCTGGTAAAGGCGCCGGCCCTGTTCATTTTCCCAAAGGCGTGACTCAGGCCACCCAAAACTGGTGACAGAATTGTGGACAAGTACACCTTCGCGTCGGTCTCGCACGACGATGATTTCAATACTCGAGTGGAACACCGATCAACAATCTCTTGTGCCTTGACCACGCCCACCTTGTCCACGAGACTGGCCAACTCTCCAGAAATCGAATGGTTTTGAATGGCTTCGTCCGAGTTGGAGAATATTTGTTCGGAAAAGTGGTCCACAAATTTCTTGAGTGCTTTGTCATACGCGTAGCTGACTGCCATTGCGCCGCCGGCGATGGCCACACCCCGCAAAACCTTGTAGCCGAAGCTCTTTAGTAAAACGGGGAAGATTGAGCGTTGAATTCCACTTTTCGCCGTCCCTTGAACTAATGTTTCCTGGACCACTCGCCCACTCACCTCAGCGCCAGAAGCTCCCAAGAGTTTAGTCCCGAATTTGGAGTATCTAACGCCCTTCGCGAGCAAAGCACCAAGCCCAAGGGTGACCGCAGTGATGGCCACACTTCGCCACTTGTTGTCGATCCAGTCTCCCCAGGAGAAGTGGCCAGATCTGAAGGCCATGAGGCCGTAGATCACATCGCCTATCCCTTCTTGGATCAGGCCGCTTGCGAGAAAGGTGCCAGCGCCGACGGTTATATATTCAAGGTAGATTCCAGCAGCTATTTGACATAAGCCCATGAAAACCACTAGACCCGCGCTGCGTATCATTCCGAACGTGTACGTCTCTTCGACGGTGTCAAATAAATGATCAAAGCCGGACAAAGTTAGCGACTGGAATTCCTCAGAATATTCTGCCTTGTCTGGGCTCCCCTCGAATCTCGACTCAATGTCGACCAAGTTGGGGTCAGGATTTGAGAGCGTTCTCAGCTTCCCCTGGGACTCGCGACAAATGGAAATGGCGTCTGGAATAAATTTTTCGGTTGACAGTTCTTGACGCCATTGGCATAAGGAAAGGATGTATTGTTGATGATACTCGAATTTGGTGGAAAGGTTCTCCAGTTCTGTGACCGTCTTCTCTCCTTCCTTCTTTCCAAGAATGATTTCTCCAGACGACTTTATCCAGCTCGTGGCCTTCAAATTGTCGTAAAGCTCATTCAAATCAGATTGTGACTCGAAAGGGAATATGGTTTGAAGGTCTTTCTTGGACAAATAGGGCGTGTTGAAACCCAATGCATCTCCAGCTTTGTTCCCCATCCATTTTATCCAGGAAATTGGCTCCTGTATCACTCGATACAAGCTCTGCTCCCCGTCGAAATAATTGTGACTTGGACTGAGACCGGAAATGAAGCCTGACTCGATCGCCGTCAAAATGAAGTCTTTGCAAGGTCTGGATGGCAAGTGCATCCTCAGCTCGTATAAATTGGGGTCACTCTCAACTTGTCCAGGAAGCAGCAATTCCTGGTTTTGGTGCAAAATGGAGAGGAGCTCGTACTTGTATCGACATTTGTTGTGGAGAATGGCGAGAATGTCGCCCCTGTACACTTCATATTCCAGTGTCAAGTCGAGTTTCTTCTTGGTCCACTCTGTCGACTGGAGAATTCCGTCATTGTCTACTATTCCGTGTTTCTGGAGAATTGCAAATATTTTTGATGACTGTTCTGATGTAATGTGGGTGATGGGTGTGAATGAATCTTTCTCGATTTTGTGATACTTTGTCAGCTGGAGCTTTTCTAGTTTCGGAATGTTAATGAATGCCACTTGCTCATAGCAAAGTTGTCCAGTGTTCCGGAGGTGAATATATTTTTGCTGCTTTTGGAAGTCGCCTTTCTCGCATTTTAGGATGAATTGCATTTGGGAATTTTTCGCTACGTCGGAACCATACTTTGAAATGTATGGCTTTCCTGGAATTAGCCATTTGTCCTGGAATTCATTGTTTTCGCATGTTTTCAATTTCTGTTCAGTGTCTGGTTTGAATTGAGAATTCGGTTGAACCACTGCAAATGTTTGGATGTTCTCCAGACACTCTTCAATCTCCTTCCAAAAGCCTGCCCTCGACGGCAAATCTAATTTGTTCTTCAGACTCTTCTCCACTTCCGGAGTTAACACCTGTCGACTCAAGTCCTCCAGAATTTGTTTCATTCTCCTTGTCTCCAATCCAAATTGGTCCGCTAAAGATTTAAGCTTTTTCTCCTCATCCTTCACCTCTTTAACACTCGCAGGGAGAAGCACTTTCTGCTGGACAAGGTGGTCAACCAGATGCTGGCCCACTTGCTCATTGCAAATCGATGTGAAGTCTTGTGGCAGCATTCTCCCGTTCCCAGTCAGGTTCTCAATTGACTGCTTAAAAATTCCGAGGATCCTCACAACATTCTCCTTTTGTCTTCGGTACACATCCGCCTGGACAACTTTGTGCGAGCCGATAAATTGGATTTCTGAAATTGTGCCGGCATACGAGCTTTGTCTGATGATGGCATTGTCCAGCTGTTGACAAACTTTTTCGATGAGTTCCCAGAACTCTGAGGAATGTTCTTGCTTTAATTTCAACTTCAATAAAATCTTGTAGTATGACGGAATTAGGATTGTTTCGAATGTTGAAGGCCCCTCATTCTCCAGTAGCACCTTGTTGATGTAGTGGAGCGCCTTTTCGTAGTCTTGTCTTTGGAGAAAGCATTTCGCCACTTTGATCAGCAATGCTGGCTCGTGAATTAATTTCAAAACGTAGGACTCAATCTTCGCATCCGCCTCGTTCTTCAGACCCACCCAACCTGCCACCCGGAACGACTTTGAATATGAAAACATACTCTTGAACAGTCCTGGGTCCTGGTAGAGCCCGCTCACGTCCTCATATTTTCCAGTCATTTCCATGAAGCTTTGCATGAGCTTCCTCTCGTCTGTTTCAAATTTGTGGATGCCCTTCTCCGCCATTTCCATCTTGTCCGATGAGTTGCTTTCCTGCTTCGACACGAGCACAGTCGAGTACTTGTCCAGCCAGAAGGCCCAGTCGTCCAGCATGCTGTACATGACCAACTCTTTGATTTCGTTCACGTTCCCTCCCAAAAATGTTTCCAGCTTGTGCTCTTCTTCCTTCTCCGCTGATTCCTTATCGATATGGTCTCGAACGTATTTGTACGCTTTCTCCAGGGAACTCGTGAGCTTCTCGAAGCTCTGCTGGAACTGTTTGAACATGTCTTCCTCTCGAAGGATCACTGTTTTGTAGTAAGTCTGGATGTCGGTCACTCTCGTCATTTCCATTTCGTCTCGTTGGATTTTCAAATTGATCGCGTCTGGGGATGCATTATTTCCAGTGGAAATTCTGTCCACAAATATTAGCCGTCCTGATCCAGGATCCCCTGATCTTGCCGCTCTCCCGAATGCTTGTTGCTCCACCCTCAAATTGTCTGGAAGATAGGAGAGCATCACGTGGAGGCCTCCATTCTCTCTCAATATTTTCGAAAGTTTGATGTCCGTCCCTCGCCCAGCCAGATTTGTTGCGATAATGATCTCTCCAGATTCCAGGGATTTCCCTTCCTCTGTCGCTCGAAATTGTTCGTAGTCTCTTCTATACAGCTCGATGTTGTAGCTTTCTCCAGCCTTCATTTTCAGTGATAAGTGTTGCTGGAGAACTTCTGCTTCCTGAACTGTTCCACAGACGATCAGGACACTTCTTCCTGTCTTAACTTTATCCAGCGCTTCGTCATAAATCCCTTGTTTCCAGGAAGTGTCTTCCTGGAAAATGATTGGCTCCTCTTCGATGAACTGCTTGGGGAGGGCGAGTGGCATGCACAAGATCTCCACTTTGTAAGTCTCCTTGAGAAAGTGTCTGTCCGACTCCGTTCCAATTGTTCCAGTCAGCCCGAAGATGCTCCGGTATTTGTTGAAGAAGGAAATGTTGGAAATGAACACTGCCTTCAGGCTCATGGGAGAAAGGCGGCAGCCATGTTTCAGCTGGAGAAATTGGTGAAGACCTTCGTTCCACTGGGACTCCTTCAGATCGACACCGGTGTCAATGTCGAGAATCATGATTTTGGGATTTTTGTCCAGAACCGTTTTGCTCCGCTCAACGTCAACAACATACTCCTTCCCCTCAGTCAGCTGGGTCGCTTGAAAGGCACTATTTATCCAGGAGAAGAGGTGATGTTCCACAAAAGGTTTGAGGTGGTTCATTACTGGAATTTGTCCAGGTGCTTCCAGTTTTGATTGGAGCATATACTCCAGCTGTTCTTTTCTTTCCTGGAAATGGACTGGAATATTGTCAATGTTTACTTTTGAAATTAGAAGTCTCCCATTTTCATTTATGATCTTGTTCCGGATCATCCAATTCCAGAGGTCGCTAACCTCAGTGTCCTTGAGGAACTGGAGAAGGTCTTCAGATGAAATTGAGGGGTAAATGGAGCTCAATACCATCTCGTGGATCATTGCTGGATGGAACTCTCCAGAGTTGATGGTTCTCACGACTTGGGTCCAAATGAAGACGAAGATGGCTTCCAAAGTGTCCAGGTCGGGGGGCTGATGAGAGAGGTAGAGGACGCTGTTGCCCTTGTCGAGGAACATGCTGTCGACCTCGTCAACGATCACATTTTCAAATGACCTCGCCCCTCGAATGTTCTGATTGTAGAAGCGGTCGAGGAGGTGATCCCGTTGGAAATGGGATGCTTCTCCATAAACGACGTCGCAGAGGTACTCCTGCTGCCTCTCTTCTGGAGTGACCTTTGAAGCGACTTCTCCCACAGTTAAACCGAAGATGGAAAAGAGTTCCCGGTTCGAGGTGGCGTCCCTCTCTGCCAACACTCCTGAGCTCGTGACGACGTCCACCTTTTTGTCGAAAAGGGCGAGGACAATTGCGACAGAAAGGACGACCAGAGTTTTCCCTTCGCCGGTGCAAATCTGGGAGAGGAGATTCCTCCCTGTGGAGATGCTCCAGAGACTGGACACTATTGCTAGCTTTTGTGTTGGTCTCAAGTGGTAGCCGAGTTTGTACTTGATCACGGAATCAATCATTAGAACACATTCCATTTGAAGCGGTAAGGATTCTCGATCTAGTTTCGACGCGTTAATCTTCTTCTTCGTCGAGGTCAACCAGTCCTTCATTTCTGACGCAAAATTTTGTGCCTCGGTTGCGATTTTGAACTTTTCAAATAATTCTGTAAGGCGGATAAGTTCCTCAAGTTGTTCTGGAGTAAATGTCGAATTGGAGTCATTTTTGATGATTTCGTGGATTTCAGATATGGTCCTGGTTTGGCGTCCGGTTTCGAAGTTTTTCCTTGAGTTTTGAACGCTTTTCATCCATTCATCAACTGTCTTGGCATTTCTCAGGGAATTCATAGTTTTCCAGTCCAAATCCCACCTGCCTCCATAAAAGTAGCCTAAGATTTGTGTGATATTCTTGCATTTCCATAACCGCTTTTGAAGAATTCGCTGGAGATTGTCCAGAAGTTCCAAAGACTCACTTGGCTTCTCGTTGTACAAGGCATGGAGGTAATACAACGCTTGGGACTGCTTGTTGGACGCTTCATCCCACTCGACATTTGGGAGGCAAGTGAGCCTCCAGGAAATGAAGAGTATTCTCAATTGATAAGGCCATAATGACTTGCTGATCCCGGTCAATTTTTGGAAATCCATTTGAGGATCTAGTTTAAATGTCTGGAGCGATGTGAGAAATTTTGTAAAATCGCCTTTCTCCTTGTGTCCAAATTCTGTTTCAGTCTCAACAAGTTTCATGACGAAACCGATCAGTTTTGGAGGTAATATCTCCAGAAGTTCGTCCCAGTCTTTAATGTCATGATTCTGCACACCTTCGAAATACATTTCCAGGCAAATTAGGCAAACCCTTTTTGTCCAGTTGCTCACCGGCTCCGTTGCAATTGTCCACAAGAGAGGAGCCATTTCGTCGGAGGACACCTCGTTCAAAATGAACTCCGTAATTTTTGTAAAAGCCAACTGAAAATATTCGAAAACATCTCCAGCCGTTCTTTTGGCCAGCTCTTCATGAAGGCGGTCATTGTACAAGGACACCATTAAAGTTGGCCATGTGAGCAGTGCCGTCTCAACGACGAGCTTTTCATCAGGATTATTGAAAGTTGATGAAATTTCTTGGACCATCTCCACTTTTGTCGAGTTGTTCTCCTCCTCGTGTTCTTGGTCCGCCTTCTGGAGGATGCCATATCTCCCTTCCGCGAAGTAGTCTTGCAGTTCTTTCTTGCTTTTCTTTGAATAAACTTCGTCAACAATTGCCTCCATTTGCTTCCAAACTCCCCTCATGTCTCTTTCAACAACTGGTACCATTCTGGAGAATTCGTGATGTTCGTTTACCGCAATTCTGATGAGATCTTCGTCTTCGTCTTCATCGTCATTTGGCACTTCATTTTCATCTTCTTTCCAGTCTTCAATCTGCATGTCGAGTGGGGCGCATTTCGGACTCCCTTCAGTTGTCAGGAACATTTTTAAAGGTTTCCCGTAAACTTCCGCGACTAGTCTCAAGTCGCTAATTAAAAAGGGGACGGAAGGCTGCTGGATGAAGGTGATGTACTCCTCCACACATTTCTTGTCTTGTAGCACCTTTTCCCACTGGAAATCTTCCGATTTGGTGCTGAATTCTTCAGCATACTTGTCCAGAGTTTTGTACGAAATGTCCTCTCCCGTTTTGTCTCGGCTTCCACTGGAATCTTTGAAGTAGGCTTGAAGGCTTTCTTGAAGAAACTCGATGCATTTCCCCGTGAATGGAACGTGCTCCCTCAACATCTTACAACATTCTCCTCGTTTAGACACGGAACACTCGAAGTAGCCCAAACTGTTCACGTCTCCGAAGAGAGCGTGCAGTGCCGAGTTTGAGCTCTTTGATGACGTCGGATGTTTCACATAAACAGTTCTAATTTTGGTAGAGTGTTTCCACGTATTCTCCACGTTGGCCCGGATTGCCGACAAAGTTTCAAGGCGAGTTGTTGTCAAGTCTGTCTCATCATCTTCGTTGGACTCGTCTTTGAATCCTAATTTACTTTTAATATTTTCTGCAAAATTTTGAAGAAATCCTTTTTTCTTGAGACGCTTATTATATCTGCTTTGTTTAGCTGGACGTGGCTTGCTAATTCGAATTTTTCTCATTTTTCGCCGATTTCCTTTTTTGTTACTTTTCCCAAGATATTGCTGAGTTGAATTCAAAGCATTCTTTAGATTCTTCTCAAATTCCATATTTCCCATTTCTGCAGTTGCTGTTGAGTGCGTCACTTCTTTTCCATATAATTCCAGCATTTGTCCCTTATTTACAGCATTTTTCCTCTGGGAAGCCACCTTCTCCTTAGCTTTCCTCTCTTTGTTCCTTCGTGAACTTTCCTTTTGCGCAGGAGGACTTCTCGTCGACTTCTCAATCCTCATCCATTTCTTGCGATACGGGCACCAAGCACTGTTGTCCGGCTCCTTCCCGTAAACTTTGAGTTTATACGTCCCAGGTTCGTAGTACACGCCTTGTGTCCAGTACATTTGGTCCACGTAGCCAACATCCCTTCCATGCCGGCCACACTTCCCCCTCGAACCGTCCCTCCCATCCTCCCCGTTTTCTCCAGACTCGCCTTGCTTCGCTTCATAAACTGGAGAAGAGCTTTCCCAGTTGTAATTCGAACCGTTCAAATGATACGCCGTGAGTTGTCCGGGAAAGCCCGCCTCACCTCCTGAACCTCCGTCGCCTCCAAATCCTCCCGGATGCCCGGACTCTCCAGATTGTCCGGTAACGAGACAGTATGAGTGGCGTCCAATGTACGCGTAACTTGCAAATTCGATATGAAGCCCTTCGTCGGTAAAGCCTCTGATGTAGTAGTCATATATTTGAAAACCGGAATACAACCTTCCGGTGTCCACATTGATTTTAGTTGACCACAACTTTTCCCGTTTGGTGACTATTCTCGTGAGATTTCGGATGGTTTTTATTCTCGTCGCGGAGGCATTAGCTGCAGACGCTTTTGCAGGGGAGTCGAAGTCACTTTTGAGTGTTGACAACGACATTTCCGCCCCATCTTTCCCGCCCCTTCCGTTCCCCCCGTGGCCACCACTTTGACCACTCCCTCCATTCCCACCGTTTGTTTTGAAAGTGAGCAAGTTGATGCTTGAAAAGATGTCGGCAATAAGCATCCCGTACCCACCGCTTTCTCCAGGGCTGCCATTCCCTCCGTCGCAGCCGTCCTCTGATGATCCTCCATCTGCAGCTCTGGTGGAAGTTGCACTTGCTCCGTTTGCCCCACTCAAATCCCAAACTAAACCTGGACAAGTACATTCGATTCTCTTCGACACGATCACAATATTTTTGCCATGCCAGGTGGAGTTTTCCAGGTTGCAGTTGATGTAAATTACCTCTGCTCCAATCACGTGGACTTCCTCAATTTCAGATTTATTTCTAAGGTCGCTTTCGATCCTCCCAAGACATTCTGACAATAAAATCACTGGCTTTCTTGCAATCAACAATTGTTTCCCCTTTTCCTTCTTGCAGTCCAGAGTCAGTGGCTGGAGAAAATATTCCCCGAGCTGAGTCACTGTTGGTTGGAAGGTTATATCGTAAACTGCAGAACTTGCTGAATTAACGAATTCCTTCTTAAACTCTTCTCCCCTCCTCTCATTCTCGTCCTGAATTTTCTCATACTTCTTTGCAAAATCTGGATACTTTTTCCAGTACTCGTGCCACAATTTTTGGTTCTCCACGTTGGAATATAATGGGTATCCAGAGGAGGACAAGAACGCCGATTTAACTCCAGTCAAACTCTCCTTCAAAAGTTGTACAAACTTTTCTGTTTTGCCCGTCTGCGTGGCGAGTGAGACGGTCACTGAGTTCACTGCGCATGCCACCGCATGCTGAACTTTTTGAAGAATATTTTCTCTGTCGGCTGCATTCGTGAGGAGCCTCTCCTCCTCAATTATCAGTCTGTAATGCACACAAGATTTCCCTATTGTTTCCGGCAAACTATCAAGTTGTCTCGCTGAGAACGTGTCATTGGCCAATGACCGGATCTCCTCTGGAGATTTTAGATTATGAACAAGTTGACTAAGCTCATTTTCTACGTGGAGAAGGCAATACTTGACAAACTTGTACTCAACATAGTTTTCAAGAAGAAATGGAAGAAATGTTTGGCCCGTGAGAGATATCACATCTTGCTTAACTTTCTCCAGGGATGCTGACTCCTCAGAGACTAGCTTAAGTATCAAGGACCGGATATCCTTTTTGTCCATGATAATCTGTGTGTATTCAAAATATAAACATGAATTTTCATATTTCGTTTGATATTCCAGCAATATGCATATTCTTGATTTACCTTAATTGGCAAACATTTAGTTAGACCCCATTGCTAAAGGCAGTCATCTCCTTTTCACAATTTTATTTTCAGTGAGAAAGAAACATTTTGCAGATTGCAAAAACGTTTCGTCAATCAAAAGCGGAATGAAGAGTGGATGATTTTTTGCGAGGATGTGCTGTGTGCAAGCCACTACTGTCGTTCCAATACTGATCATGAACGTGCGAGTGTTTGAGAGTGGAAGGGTTATGTTTAGACAAGCACTCTGGCTGCCGGCGATCTTGTGTGCAGTATATTCCTCTGTAGTCTATAGTCTCATGCATTTTGGTTCCGTTCCGATGTGATCAAACTCTGCACTCTTTTCTGCAAATTCCATGTTCCATTCCACCGACATTGTATGTTCCCAGTGGGTGCACGATCTGCAATGTGTAATACATACATATAGTATGGCACAAATGACCTTGGATCTGGTGTTGTGTGGTGTTACTTTTGCATGAAACAAAATCAGTCCAAAGGTCGTCCCGTTTAAGAGTGTAAAAGCGCTGTGAACAGTGAACCTTATAGCGCAATATGATGTGACTTGTAGAGGTTTAAGGTATGTATATTTGCGAAACGCAAACATAAATCTGTCAATAAATCTTTCGAGTCTGAGCAAACTGGTTAGGTACATGTCTGGTCAGTATACACACTTGAGGACAGGAAAAACACTTTTAAGCACAGCGTCATCATCACATTTTATCTCAAAGTGTGGTGTGAAATGGGCGAAGTCTATATACAACATACAAGAGATCCATTATTGTCGGAAGGAACATTTTTAAATCTTAATCTTCACTCTTCAAAGAATGACATTTATGATATTTGTCAGACTGTGTGGTATTCCTGGAAATGCATGAGTGTATGACATCACCTCACATTTCCCTTCAAGATTAGATAGAATGCAGAGTGCAACATATGAGAATAATATATGCTTGTCAATGTAGCCTATCTCTGCATGCGAGTGGTTTAAAAAGTTTAACAGTTTTGGTATGTATATCCGGGATGCGATTTTTATGAACATGATGGATCAAGGATAAGCAAACACAGTCAGGCGCCTGTATAACCTATTTGACAGGTTTGTGCGGATATGCCAATCATCAAATGTATTTTTATCACAAAAAAAGCGGCTTTCCCAAAAAACCTATAAAAAAATTTACTGGAAAATGAGAGAATGGTGTCAATGATGCTGATAATTCTCCCAATGCGATAAAGTTTTTTGCCAAATTACCAATCTTGGTAAATATTTATGGGAAATGGTCTTGATCTCGACTGAGTCGATCCTGGAGAAAAATTTATAATTGTTTTATTATGCGAAATGTGGAATAAAAATTATGGCAGAATCTATGAATTTAACTTTTTTTTACAAAAAAAAACAAAAACTGAAATATCATGTTAACAATTTTGTTTAGGTTGATAAGGTCGTGCCTGAAAGGGATACTCGACTGTCGTACTGAACCCATCGGGATTCTCAATATCGCCATGTTTATTCCTCGGAACCTCGGAAGGCTTCTTGGGCGAGTATCACTCGAAAATAATTCCTTTGGACAGAGACCAACTTGAGGATGAGTGAGGTGCATTCTCTGGAGCTCGGCCCTTTTTCGCAGGTCCCAATTCACATGGTTATCAGACACCTCCGACACCGTCATTCCAGCAAAAGGCTCCCCAGGATCGGCAACATACTCAATGTCGGGAATGTTCCAGGTGACATTAGAAATCCCGAGGAACTTCTGTCTCACCTCCTCCGACTCGATGTGACTTGTGCAACCTTGCAACTCTGCGATTTTGTTGTGGTAGAAGATAAACCCAATACACATCTCTTGGCTGGCAGTGAATCCTCCGACCACTGTTCCATTTGTCCAGGTATTATCGTACACACATCCTGGAGAAAATAAACAAAACTCTTATAAAGTTTGGTGACCTCAGATAAAAGTACTGGAGAATTATTGTGAAGGGCCTTACGCATACTGAGTTGATCTCCAGGCAAGATTTTACGCTCTTGTTGAAGCGTTTGGAAATGCTGAAAAGTGACCGCGTAGTTGTCATCATTGGCGATCCAAGGAAGTTCCTCATTGTTCCGGAAGTGATGAAGTCTCATCCGTTTTCCAGAGATGTGGGCATGGAGGAGTATTCCGGAAAATGTAAATCCCTCTCTGGGCACAACCTTTTTCGTACATTCAGAGCCACACATGCCGAAAACTGTTTGGGCGAGGGTTTTCGGGGGAACGAGAATGGAAGGAGTTAGTCCAGGACTGGGACTCCGAACGGTCATTATTCCACCTTCAAACGGTCTCCAAAGAACAATATGGAAAGGGGATGAGTATAAACATAAAAAATAGTAAATTTCTCGAATTTATAGTCAAATCAAAATATTAAATACCTCAACTTGTCCGTGTAAAACCCATCCAAACGAACGTCTACTTGAAGACCCCCCACTTGATTTGGATTGTCGTAGTGCACCTGCGCCATGCATGTAGTATTCATCAGGTGACTCTCCGAAGGCGATGCCGACCTGAGGTGGGTTGAAGAACGCCCTCCCACCCACAGCCCACATCTGAAATACATCAGTGCAATATTCCGTGAGCATGGGTCCCTGTGGATTATAGGTTCGAAGGCAGTGCTGACCGCGACGACCTACGAAAGGTGCGAAGAGTGAAGACTCAGAGTAGCCTTTGGGCGCATGACACTTGTACAGGAGGAAGTGGTGCGTGTGCTTCCGACTCATCTCGTTGGCGAAAACTACCTCAAACTAATGAAACACGTTAAAAAACTATTATAATTAGTGTATCTAAAGTATTCTCATGTTGCCCCACAAATATTTTTGTCTTACGCCAACAATATGATGCTTTCTTGAAAGTCTGGGCCCTTTGTACATGGTGCACCAGTAAGTTGTTGTCTCCTCCGATGGCCGGAAGCTCGTTGAAATGGACCACACCTTCAAATTTTCCTTCCCGACAACATGGGACTCGTCAGAGTTTGGAAAACGGAAGATTTGTGGGGAGTAATCTGGCTGGAGAAGGTAGACGTCGAACATCCCACGGTTTTGGTGATGGTAAATTGTGTAGTCGTCTGTTTCGCCATACGCCCAAATCAAAGCAATTCTGTTTTCCTGGAAAATTAAATAATCAATTTTCAAACTTTTTTTCAACAATTTGCAAAAAAGGACAAGCGAAGAATTTTTCAACTTACCGTAATTGGATAATCCTCCGAATCACAAGTTTCAAGAAGCCTGGAAAATGAGAGGAAAGTGTGAGTGACATTCTCCCAGCCGGAGAGCAATTTCCAGTCTTGCTTCTTATCCAAAAGTGGAACTTCATTTCCAATTGCGTGACGATCCTAAAAACATATGGACACAAAATAAAAAATTTATAATTTTTAATTTTTAAAGTCAAGTTATAAAAAAGTTTCTGTTCTCAATCAAATTCTCACCGAAAAGTAAGTGGTGCGATTGGGAAGCACTCCGCCAATCACAATGTCCGCTCCTGCCATATCTCCATTTTTCGATAAGCCAAAACCCACGTAGCCTACCGTTGCAACTGTCACCTTGAAAGTAACCCTTTTCCCATTCCAGTCAACTAGCCACTCCAACTGGAAGTTTCCCCGAGTATCCAAAGTTTCCACGCGGTTGTATGGATTGTTATTCACCATGTATCCTTGCACATTTCCTAAATTCAGGCAGGCCAAGACAATTGCGACTGCAAACATAGCCCACTTGGAATTTAAATGCATTTTGTAATTTTGCAAAAAGAAGCAATAAACTTCTTTCTTAAACTTCGAATCAACATGCACACTTGAATGTCGCTGGGATAATGAGGCGTTGAGTTATTTGTTTCACATATACATTTTCGTGTACTTAATACAAGTAACAAGGGACCACCTTTTCATTTCTATTTTGGGATCGAATGCTCGATTTTTTGTCATATTTGTATCCTCACTTTTGTGTCCAATTTTGTCATTCAGTCATTGTTCTCTGATGGTTGTTTTTATATACAATTCTGGAAAAATACATTCAACTCACATGAAAACTTGCGAAGGCATGCTCTCAGCTGAGCTTGCTTCGCCTTTTTTTACAAATAATTATAATCCGTGGACGTTGTACTCTGTACCTTAGAATTCATTCATGTCCATGCATTCTCATCGTTTCTTTCCTACAATGACTAAACCACAGCACTCGCTCATCGCTCATGTAGTAGAAGCAATCATAGTCGACTTTGAATTTGAAATATGCATTCCATAGTTGTGCCAAGAAATAACATGTTTCTTTTATCGACTTTGCATCGATGTACTTTAAAATCCGTTGGTATAATTAATGAAGGATGTTTTCGCCATTAGAATTCGGATCACACCATGAAAATCAATGTTTTTGTATATTTTTGAGATGGCAATTAAAATTGGTGTCATAAAGGAAGTAGGTTTAACAAGGGCACAGAAGTTTGCATAAAAAATTACATTCCAAAGTAGCCACGTTAAAAAAGTTATTCATTTCGACGGAAATGTATTGCTAAAGCTGACTCAGTTGAATTCTTATAATTTCTAAGTTGCAAATTCCTTTGATGCAGCAGAGAGTCAAAGAGAATGACTCAAATTCCATTTAGAACTCAATAATAGTATTCACTATAGAGTGTCTTGATTTTTTCCTGCTCAAGTTGATGTGTCAATTAGGAAGGATATTAAGGATCGTTCATTTATATTATTAAGACTCATTGACATTTGTAAACTTTGCCGCAACTCACAAATCGTAAATCTAATTGAATTATGAACTATGAAACGAAACCATCATAAATACGGGTAGCAACTTAATATGTTTTCTTGGGTTGATCGACGCGACGTATGTGTACGGTTCATGCTGACTCGATGAGTTTCTATTAAATCTCAATTGCATTCGTGAGCAAACTTTAACTGTCCGAAGAGAGGGATTTAGTTTAATTTGTCAATTTTTTATTTAAATATTTTTATTTCAGAATTAATCTGATTTGACAATTTACGTGGGCTATTGATATTTTTGATTATCAGAATTATAAAAGATGCACATTTGCAACCTTTTTACAAGTGTTCAACGCGAAACGCAACTTGAACATAACTCGTGACGCAATACACAACCTTGATGATCAACAGGTTGGTGGAGGTTGATAGGGCCGTACTTGGAAGGGATACTCAACTGTCGCAGTGAAACTATCAGGACTTTGCATAACGCCATGTTTGTCCCTTGGGAGGCTCCTTGGGGCTGCAGGGAACGCAAATAATTGCTTTCTGCAGAGGGCTGTTTGAGGTTGAGTCAGGTGCATTCTTTGTAGATCTGCCCTATTTCGAAGGTTCCATTTTACATGATTGTCGGACACTTCAGATACCGTGTGTCCAGCGAAGGGCTCGCCAGGATCAGCGACGAACTCGATATCAGGATAGTTCCTATTTTTAGGTACGGTACAACAACCAAACTGTTTTAGTTTTCAGTGGCGAAATATTTTATATAATTAATTCAGTTTATAAAAGTTTTTACCATGTGACATTGGAAATTCCGAGGAACCTCTTCCTCACTTCCTCTGAATCGATTTGACTTCCGCACAACTGGAACTCGGCGATTTTGTTGTAGTAGTAGGCATACCCTAAGCACATTTCTTGTTTTGAAGTGAACCCAGCAACGACGGAGTCATTTGTCCAAGTGTTATCGTACACACATCCTTGACAGAGAACAAGTATTCAAAAATCGATCAAGCTTAATTTGAGATTATGTCCAGTTTAAGTACTACTTTGCTTACGGACGCTGATTTGATCTCCGGGCAAGATTTTACGTTCCTCTCGAAGCACTCGGAACTGTTGATAGTTGAAGGCGTAGTTGTCATCATTGGCAATCCATGGGAGCTCCTCGTTGTTCCTAAAATGGTGAAGCCTTATCCGCTGCCCGGAAGTGTGGGAATGAAGGTGCATTGCGAAAAATATGATTCCCTCTCTGCTCAGAAATTTCCGAGTACATTCCGGCGCACAATGGCCTAAAATTGTGTGCGATACGGTACTCGGGGGAAGGAGAATGGAGGGAGTTAGTCCAGGACTTGGCACTCGAACTGGGACCATTCCACCTTCAAAGGGTCTGGCGAGAGAAATGAAATTAGTAAAAAAACGTATATATTATTTAATGCCTGAATTTGCAAAATTATACCTCAATTTGTCGGTGTAGAACACATCCAATCGCACACCCACATCCAGATTCGGAAGTTGGAGAGGGTTGTTGTAGTGGATCTGCACCAAGTAGTATTCATCCTGGGCTTCTCCAAAGGCCACGCCCACATGAGGTGGATTGAAGAAAATCCTCCCACCCAGAGCCCACACCTGCATTGCATCTGTGCAATATTCGGTGAGCATAGGTCCCGCTGGATTGGTGAACCCGTAGCATAATTGGCCATGTCGGCCGACGAAGGGTTCGAAGAGGTCGGAGGCGGACAAGCCTGGTGGAGCGTGACACTTCATCAAAAGTAGGTGGTGGGTGTGCTGTCGGCTCACCTCGTTTGGACTAGTCACCTCAAACTAAAAGAAAGTATTTAAAAAGTTAGAATAGTTGCATGGATTTCATAAAAATTTAAATTTCACAAAAAGATCTTACTCCAACAATGTGATGCTTCCTTGGAAGTTTGGGTGCTTTGTGCATTGTGCACCAATACGTGGTGTCCGCTGCAGGTAGCCGAAGTTCGGGTGTAATCGTCCACACCTTCAAATCACTGTTTTCTCTTCCGACAATCTGGATTTCTCCAGAACTGGAAGGGCGGATAACTTGAGGGGAGTAATCTGGTTGGAGAATGTAGACGTGGAACACGCCACGATTTTGATGATGATAAATTTGGGCGTCGTCCGTTTCCCCGTATGCCCAAATCAGGGATATTCTGTTCGCCTGCAATTAATAAATGTGGAAAATATTTTTTATGGAGGTAAAGAAAAGTTGAGAATATTATTAACTTACTGTAATGGGGTAATCTTGTGGATCACAGGTTTCAAAAGGTCTGGAAAATGAGAGAAAAGTATGAGTTGGAGTCTCCCTAGCCGAGAGCAATTTCCAGTCTTGTCGCTGATCTAAAACGGGAGCTTCATGTCCAACTCCGTGACGATCCTGAAATACATCGATGCACAATTATAATTTAATATTCAAAAATTATAAATTATATAAATATTCTCACCGAAAAGTAGGTTGTGCGATTGGGAAGTACTCCGCCAATCACAATGTCCGCTCCTTCCATAGCTCCATTTTTCGTCAAGCCAAATCCCACGTAGCCTACCGTTGCAACTGTCACCTTGAAAGTAACCCTTTTCGCATTCCAGTCAACCAGCCATTCCAAATGGAAGTTCCCTTTAGGATCCAAACTTTCCACGCGGTTGTATGGATTGTTATTCACCATGTATCCCTTCACTTGTCCTGAAAAACTCAAGCCAAGTAAGAAGGTGGCGAGTACAATTGTCGCCTTAGAGTGCATTCTGTAATTTTCAAAGAAGTGATCACGTCTTCGGAGTTATTTAATCTAGAAGTGCACTCTTCAAGATCCGATTGATGAATGATGCATGCCATTTGTAATTAGGATCAAGATCAGCATCAATGCATCATCAATTAAATTATATTTTTGGGATGGCATAAAGAATTCGGTCGCATTGCACGATGCATTCCTTCACAAAGCTATGAGCTGACAATTAACTTTTGTGAAGCCTGGTCTAAATTATAAAACTTCCCTTGGCTTTGCCATAACTTGACGGATTCTATATGTATGTACATATGACGGATGTTTAATGTGAACTGACGATCAGCATAAAATGATACTTTAGTAAGCAGAATAAGGACATATGTTTCAATGTTTTGATCTCGACTCAGCATCACAAATAAATGATAAGAGCGAAAAGCAGTCGAACTGTAAGAATTATTATTATTCATATATCCAATCTACTTTCTTCATTTATTTTTTGCTGATGACGTTTTTTGTTACATTTTCAAGGATTGTTGTTAAATATTTTTATAAAGTGTTCACCAAAACCAGAGTGTTTAGGTGAAAACAAAATGCTCAGAGGAGTGACATCCTCCTTCTTGAATACAGGCTGCCCATCAAATCCCATAAAATTCTCGTAGTCAACCCGTGACAACTCCTCGAACGTGACACGCATCTACCCATATTTGCGTTTCCAAGGTTTGGCTTATCGTTAGTAGATTATAATATCGTCGATAACCTGAAAACTGAGCTCTAATCCTAAAAGAAATTTGATTTCTTTCGAGTCAATCTGCGAGTGGAAAATTTCCGAGAAGTAACTCACGATGCCTCGCACAAGCTATACAGCTCAACAAAAAATCGAAGTCGTGGATTTAGCACACCAAATCGGTGCCTTAGGTGCTGCTCATCATTACAATGTCCCTGTCCCAAACGTGTACAAATGGATGAAAATAAGAAATCGGCTGGGTTAGCGATACTTATGCCCTTTTATCACATTAATGAGATGATGGATGACGTTCTTTGAATTATATAAGTATTTTATTTCGACAACAGCACGTCTAGAAAACCCCGAATCAAGGAGACTGCGCGGAGGAGGCCCACGATTCGCCAGTTTACGGGTAGAACACCACCTGAGGACATGGGTACACTACCAAGTCAATCGTCAACAGCATCGTCCTCGTGAATTTCCTAGCCCCCGAGCGATTAGAGAGGAAGCACTGCGATTATACGCACGTTATGGAGGAGGTGGCACTTTTACAGCAAGTCGAGGCTGGCTAGAGAGATTCATGATTCGCTTTCGATAGACATAGCCATGAAACACTTTTCCAGTTCACACGAGCAAAATATCCAAACCAATACTTCACGAATTCAACAATTATTAAAGCATGAATGAAGTCTGTTTTCCAAATCTTTTACACATGTGTTTTATAAAATAAACTATAAACTTATTTCAAGTACTTGGCCTGTCTTTGAACAACCTTGCATGCGATTTTGCTGTGGTAGAAAATTGGAAACTTTTAAAGGAGAGCATATTTATGGATTTTTGTGTACTCTAAATACGTCATGTTATTATGCCACAATGCTATATCCCATAACCTAACCTGAAAACCCAACCAAATATAAATATAAGGGTGGGTTAGCTCCAAATATTTTTTTCGGATTCAGAATCAGGGTGGCTAGGGCTTTCGAATGATGTATTTATTTATTTCATACAAGTGACGAAATTACACTACCCGAAAATCCATAAGTGTGCTCTCCTTTAAATACACCGAAGTTGGGTTTCAATTATAAGTTCCCTATTTGTCCAAGAAGGACCTCCAAACCATATTTCCTCTCTAGTCACAAGTGGATGTGATTACGCTTTACGACAATTTGAATTTGAAGGCCAATAATTGATAAAATCCTCTGGAGAAATACTTCTTTTGAAAAAGAAGAGAAGGCGGTCATCGAACCGGAAAATCTTTCCACCGAAGTATCATCTTACTGAGTATCATCAACAATTAAGTTAAGTTTGAATAAATATGTTCGTAATCATTTCGTTATCCCAATGGTTTCAAAAACTGCCAACCGAAAAATTTATTCCAGACGCCATTTCAATTTGCCGAGAATCCCAGGGGAAGTTGAGAACGCTGTTAAATCCTGATCCCAACTTGGTCGACATTGAGTCCAGATTTGAGGGGAATCCAGACAAGGCAGAATATTCTGAGGAATTCCAGTCGCTAATTTTGTCTGGTTTTGACCTGACACCTAGTCGAAGAGACCTCGACTAGGTCGAGACTATACGACCGGACTATACGACTAGACCTATACGACCGGAATGATATCCAGCACGATTATAGTGGTTATTATGGGCTTAGGTCAAATAGCTGATGGAATCTACCTTGAATACGTGGCCCGTGACCAATACCTTTGATTTGAGCCAAAAAGGATCTGCGATGTGATATATGGCATCACGGCCTTCCAATCTGGTCACTTCTCCTGGGGAGATTGGATCGACAACAAGTGGCGGAGTGGGACAATCACAGCGGTCACAATTGGCATCGGCGCTTTGCCAGAAGGAAAAATTTCAATCACACGTACCCTTATTTGCGTTTCCAAGGTTTGGCTTATCGTTAGTAGATACCAAGGTCCGTTTAAATTATATGACACTATAATAGGCATAGTTACACTTCAGTAATTAGGTCTCCTCTTCCGAGCCTGGGAAAAAAATTCTGGGACTGGATCCCAAAAATACGTCGGAAGAACACTGCCACAGCTCCGATATTCAGGAAACTTGGTATACTGCAAGGTACGTTTAGATTATATGAAGGGTTGGAACTGCGTTCTTCTTTAAGCGTTTCTTCCCTGTGCCGGTATATTCTTCAGCGGAAAAATGCAATGACCAAATCCCGAAGTTGTCAAGATTCCTTTCCTGTCCCATTCCATTTGATTCCACATAGACAAACTTCTCCCATAGTTTCCGCTGAAGAATATACCGGCACAGGGAAGAAACGCTTAAAGTAGGACGCAGTTCCAACCCTTCATATAATGTAAAGGCCCTATGCGTTTTGTCACCAAAACGAACACCCCCGTCTTCAGAAGTTGATTTTTTGTCACAAGAAGACAAAAAATTAAAATAATGAGACAAACGTGCATAATTATTGAAATGTAAAAATGTAGACAAAAATGCAAATCGAAATTTCGGCGGCATCTTGTTCATAAAGCCAAGCGCGTTTTGTCATATCAGTATATAATCATTCATTGTCTGTACTGGAAGTCTTCAATTCTCATTCTTCAAAATGGATTCTGATGAATTTGACCCAGAAATCGAACAAGTAACCGTGCAGAACAAGAAAGATTCAACAAATTGGTCGACATTAGAGATAAAAGTAAAATGTGGTATTGAGACAATATATTATTGTGCATATGGTGAACCACGCTTGGCATGCCCTGTTAGAGTGAAAATCAAAGAAATGTTTAATGGTGTTAGTGTAATTGTGATAAATATGGAAGAACATGGGGGTCACCGAAAACGGAGTAATAGTAATGGTTTAACAAACGAGCAAAGGTTGTTTGTAAACGATTGCATTCTGAAAGGCGTCACTAAACCTATACCGACGCAGTTCCAACCCTTCATATATCTGTAATCTAAACGGACCTTGCAGTATACCAAGTTTCCTGAATATCGGAGCTCAGAGCTGTGGCAGTGTTCTTCCGACGTATTTTTGGGATCTAGTCCCAGATTTTTTTTCCAGACTCGGAAGAGGAGACGGAGACCTAATTACTGAAGTGTAACTATGCCTATTATAGTGTCATGGGTCGATAACCTGAAAACTGAGCTCTAATCCTAAAAGGAATTTTGATTTATTAATCTTTCGAGCCAATCTGCGAGTGGAAAATTTTCGAGAAGTAACTCACGATGCCTCGAACAAGCTATACAGCTCAATATAAGCTCCAAGTCGTGGATTTGGCACACCAAATCGGTGCCTTAGGTGCTGCTCATCATTACAATGTCCCTGTCCGAAACGTGTACAAATGGATGAAAATTAGAAATCATCTAGGTTAGCGACACTTGTCCTTTTATCACATTAATGAGATGACGTTCATTGAATTATAAGTATTTTATTTCGACAACAGCACGTCTAGAAAACCCGCAATCAAGGAGACTGCGCGGAGGAGGCCCACGGTTCGCCAGTTTACGGGTAGAACACCACCTGAGGAAATGGCTGCACATTGATTTTTTTCGTCGTGAACTTCCTAGCCCCCGAGCGATTAGAGAGGAAGCACTGCGATTATACGCACTTTATGGAAGAGGTGGCACTTTTACAGCAAGTCGAGGCTGGCTAGCGAGATTCATGATTCGCTTTGGATATTAGACATAGCCATGAAACACTTTTCCAGTTCACACGAGCAAAATATCCAAACCAATACTTCACGAATTCGACAATTAAAGCATGAATGATGTCTGTGTTTTCCAAATCTTTTACGCATGTGTTTTATAAAATAAACTGTCAACTTATTTCAAGTACTTGGACTCTCTTTGAACATCATTGTATGCGATTTTGTTGTGGTAGAAAATTGCTACTGCAATCACAGACTTGGAATTTGAATGCATTCTGAAATTTTACTCAGTATCTACTAGTGAACCTTAGGATTTATAGAGATTGGGGATGACTTCTGTAGAATATCTAACGGTATAATGATGCGTGTAGATTAGTTGGATTATGATAAAGTTATCATCGATTACCGATTCCTTGGACTTAATGACAAAAATTCCATTTGGTTTGCCATAACTTACGGATGGAATATTTATGCAATTAACTGCTAACTCAGCATAATAATAATAATATGGCACTTTAATAAGCAGAATAAGGACACGTTTCACTGTTTTGCATTTAAAAGAACATCACAAATAAATGCTAAGAACGAAAAGCAGTTCAAGAACCATGAGAAATATGTTATTGATTTATCTAAACTATTCTCTTCGTTTATTTATTGCTGATGGCGTTTTTTGTTACATTTTCAAGGATTGTTAAATTGCATATTTTATAAAGTTTTCACCAAAACCAGAGCGAAATGCTCAGGAGTGACATCCTCCTTCTTGAAAACAGGTTGTCCATCAAATCCCATGAAATTCTCATAGTCAACCCGTGACAACTCCTCGAAACCCCGCTTGCGGACGGCCTTCCTCGTGAAAGGGCTTGTCACAACGACAAGAGCATGCTTGTACCCTTCCGCCTTGAGGAACTCCACAGATCTGTCGTACATCTCTCCCACCAAGCCTTGACCTCGGTAGTTGCGGTGGGTGGAAGCTGCAAAGAACTCTGCGAACCTGTCAATCCCATACTTATTGTTGACATCAGCAGCCCCCTCGACCTCGTTGAGGAGCTTGATCAAAAGCTTAATGTTCTCCGATTTGAGTTCAATCCCGTCAAAGGATACGTCCGGGTGATGATTGAAGGTTATTCGAACAGCAGCAATCTGAAAGTGGAAATTTGTACGTGGTTTGAAAAAAAGTTTGCATATATTTCGCTATTTATCTTCTCCAGTACCAGTCTACCTCTCCAGTGGGAATGTGCTCACACAGAAAACTCATCCCGTCAGGAAGGAAGTGGGCAACAACTCGATTCAAGTCTTCTGCAAATTCCGGAGTCCAGCCGAGAAGCTTGCAGGTGGGCTCATCTTGACTGAAGTTGTTGGCGATGTGGTCGAATACTGATTGGTAGTCTTTTGGCTCGATTCTCCGAAACCGAAAGTCCTTCCAGTCGCCCTCAATCTTCTTGTAGCTTTCCTCTGATGGCATATTGAGATCCTACAATTTTTTCACGATTAATATGTTTTGTTCAAAATTTTGCTAAAATCAAATCACACAAGATATTTTCGCCAGGCCAGCGGAGCGCAGAAGATTCCAGCAGCAACTTTTTGATGAGACCATGTGTCGCTCCTGAGCTAGACGAGAGCAAACTGAAATGAAATGTTCACCTTGAAGCAATTTTTACTCTGGGTTATATGCTAGATAGGCGTGCATGTGTTAAACTACCCATCCATATATCCTTGGCCCAGGTGTGCTCCGCTTATTGCATGCCCATCACTATTTTACCTGAACTTCTCACTAAACGAGTATCATTGGACAATGGACAATTCCTCATTATGTAACCAGTTTTACTGTGTTTGGCCCATGACATAAGTTGTGCCATGCTGGACTGCTGTCACGCAAGAAGCATTTATTAAAGAGAATAGAGCAAATGAACGAACATACTCACTCACAAACATCCAGAGGAGTTCATCCTCAATTATTTGAGTGTACCTCATTATCCACTCCAATTGAATTGCCTTATCCCATTAGCTGGCACTCGTCCAATTTCCTTTGAAATTTTAATGCATTCTAAATTAGAGAAATTCTTGTGCTCGCTTCCAATCTCAAGTTGAATATATGTTCCTCTAAAACCGGTACCCTTCAAACAGCGTGTATTTCTATTTCTACATGTTTTGTACTTGTCCAAAACACACGTGGTCGTTAACATAGTTAAATACTAGAATGAACTACAATGAGGAGAAAAGGCTCACTAAAAGGTCAACGTTTCTTACTTAATTGGCTCTTTAGATAGAGGCTATTACTCACGTTATGACCAATTTATGTGTACAACGGATTCCACTTAAACGTCCTGCCCAGAATTAAGTACGTCAAAATGCCACCGTCAATCTTCCATTGGTAAAGCATATTAACTAAACTATAAGGTTTTTCAAAAACCGCACTTCGAGAAGTCATCTTTTATTGCATAGTTCACGTTTGCAAACATTAATTAACTAAAGTTTTTATCATAAACAAGGAGAAATGCTCAGGTGTAAGATCCTCCTCCTTGAAGGCCGGCTTTCCATCAAACCCATTAAAATTCTTGTAGTCAAATCGGGCCAACTCCTCAAATCCCCGCTTCTTCGTCGCCTTCCTCGTGTATGGACTCGTACAAACAACAACGGCATGCTTGAACCCTTCCGCCTTGAGGAACTCCAAAGATCTATCGTACAACTCTCCAGCCAAGCCTAGACATCGATAGTTGGGATGTGTGGAGGCGACAAAGAACTCTGCCCAAGTGTCAATTCCAAATCTGTTCTGAACGTCCGCCAGAGCCTCGACAATGTGAAGGAGCTTCATTCCGAGCTTGACGCTCTCAGATTTGAACTCAAGTCCGTCAAAGGACATGCCCGGCTTGTGATTGAATGTTATTCGGAGAGCAGCAATCTGAAAAGAAATATATTAAATGAAATTAGAATATTTCAAACAGTTTGCCTACTTTTCCAAAAAAAAAACAATTCTCCAGCAATTAACCTCTCCAGTGGGGATGTGCTCACATAAGAAACTCATTCCGTCAGGGAGGAAGAGTGTAACAACTCCATTTAAATCCTCTGCCAACTCCGGACTCCAACCGAGGAGCTTGGCGGTGGGCTCATCCCGGCTGAAATACTTGGTGATGTGGTCCAAAACGGCTGGATAGTCTTTGGGCTCTACTCGTCGGATTCGGAAGTCCTTCCACACGCCCTCAATCTTCTTGTAGCTCTCTTCGGAAGGCATTGTGACAACTTGAGTTTTAGGTAGAAAAATTAAAAGCCACTGACCAGTTTAAAAAATATATTCTTCGTCAAATTATGTTCAAATGTGTGAACTTACACAAGTACACAATTTGTGTGAATGTATGAGGCTGCAGCGTTTGTACGTGAATGAAATGAGGCTCTGTACACCTTCTCGTCTCTCCGAACTAAAAATTGTGTTGACCTTGAGAGCTTGTTACAAATTCTTGGTTTGGACTTTGGACAGCAAAATGCATACATATGATATATGATATCTTGGTACAAATATGAATATGATGGAGCTCGCTTGTGTTCATCATTCATAACTGCTCATGCATACCCATTTGCAATTGCAAGATATAACGTTCTTCCTGACTTCAACACACCTCCAGTCTGTACTCATCAACCGTACGCTTTTTTATTGTACTTTTTTTATCTCAAATCAACTACAATATCAAATTATCACATCTCATTTGTACTCGGACTCGCCGACTATATAAACTTTTTTTAGCGCATTATGTATACAGTCAGCTCGCCTGTCATCCTCTCTTTCTGCTGACTTCAGCAATTGTGATAAATGAAGTAATGAGGGATGATTGTGATCATCATATTTTTTGGAAGTAATAATTCCAGTATCTCCTATCCATATCCTCACATTTTCATATCTCTCCTTTATTCGCGAATATTTGTGTTATGTCATTTCATTATTATGACTTTTTCCTAATCCTTATATAATTCAGATGCAGAATATACATACATTTTAATAAATTAATATACTGAAAAAAAGACTATCGGTATTTTCCACGGAAGGAACAACTCCTCTTCTCCGGCCGGTACGATATTGCGTCATATGGGAATCCAGTGGGACCAATGAAGTCATCGTCACCGTCCATCCGTCTAGCGTGAGCATCCTTCGGACACCTTCCTTGTTGCTGGTGAAAAGCGTGGGATTCCTGAAGATCATTCCTCCTGTCCAAATCCCACCGGACTAAATTGTCTGAAACTTGACTCACACTGAGTCCAGCTAAAGTTGTTGGCGTGTCCACCACAAATTCCAGTTGAGACTCATCCCTTTAATTAAACAAGGGTTAATTGTTGAAATTTAAGAATTTTGAAGAAGACCACTAAAACAAAATTAAATACAATAAGTTTTTTTACCAAGTGACATTGGATATTCCAAGAAATCGCTGCCTATTCTTTTCCGAGTCAATCGTACTCGTACAAAATGTGTACCCATTCAGCCTCGTGTAGTAGAGGAGGAAGCTCAAGCACATCTCTGAATAAAATATAAAAAAATATTTTTAAAAATAATAAAAAATTAAATAAAAAATTAAATTAACGGTCTAAAATAAACTACCTTGTCTTGTGGAGAAACCTCCGACAATCGTTCCATTTGTTGACGAGGTGCTGTCATAAACACAACCTGGCGAAGACAACAAAAGTTAAAAAAAAATATAAAAACACGTGTATGTTTTGAAAATAAAGATAACTTAAGTTCATTCATACTCATTGTCAAGTGATCCCCTCGCATAATCTTCACTTCCTCCCTCAGCATCCGTACGTCTTGATAGTTAAATGCGTAGTTGTCATCACTCTGAAGCCAAGGGAGTTCCTTCCTCCCCCGAAAATGATGGAGTCTCAACTCCCTCCCGGCATTGTGGGAATGGAGCAAAGCACCATAAACTGTGAGCCCCTCTTCCGGAAGCATTCGTCGACTGCACTCCGCACTACAATGGCCAAAAATCGTGTGTCTCGGAGTGCTTGGGGGGATCAACAAGGATCCTGGCATCCCCGGGGGGTCATGCCCCACGGCCAAAAAGCTTCCGTCATTTGGACGCAACTTGTCTGTATAATACATCTCGACCGTCATGTCGACAACAATGTCTGCCCTCCTCTCAGGATTGTCGTAGTGCACCTGCAGCATATAATATTCGTCTGGGGATTGTTCCCCAAGGGGAAATCCAACTTGAGGAGGGCTGAAATATGGTCTCATCCCAACAGCCCAGCCTTGATAGATTTCAGTGCAGAATTCAGTTCGCATTGGACCACTGCGGGCAATAGAAATGTAGCATTGTTGAATGTTCTGGAGGCCGAGAGAGGCTTCGAAGAGGGCTGCAGCCGGTATTCCAGGAGGAGCGGAACACCTGTACAAAATCACGTGGTGGACATGTCGCCTGCTTTCTTCGTTGGCGAATGCCATTTCGAACTGAAAATTAAAAAATATAATTTAAAAAAATTACCACCTTGTTTCCAATATTAAATAATAGTACGGTTATTTTAATCAAAACGTACTCCAATCACATGATGTTTCTTCTCAAGAGGAGGACTTTTGTGCATTGTGCACAGATAAGATGTGTCATTTTCTGGAATTTGGAGGCGTCTCGCAATCCTCCAGACATTTGTTTCCGAGCGGAGTTTATCGTCCACAATTGTTGACAGTTGGGTGACAGGATCTCGCTGTAGTTCTGGAGAGTAGTCAGGGTCGAGAAGGTAGACGTTGAAAGCGCCCCGGTTTTCGTAATGGTATAACATATTCGAGTCTCGCTCTCCATACGCCCAAATTATGGAAAGTTTGTTGTTCTACAAAAATCAGCGGTTATTTTATTAAAATTCCAAAATTGTTTTTTTACTCTTTAAAAAATTAAGAGCACATATTTTTATACCGTGATTAGATAATCTTCAGGATCACAAGTATCAAAATCCCTGGAGAAGCTGAGGCAGGTGTGGGTCGGTGTTTGCCAAGCCGAATTCAAAGTCCAGTCCTGACTCCTGTCCAGTTCTGGCAAATGATTTCCCACTGCGTGTCGATCCGAAAAGTAGGGCTTCCCATTCTTCTCAACTCCTCCAATCACAATATCTGCCCCAGTCATCTTCCCATTTCGGGAGAGACCAAAGCCCACGTAGCCCCATGTTTCAACGGACACATTGAAAGTGATCCGCTTTCTCGACCAGTCCACTAGCCACTCCAACTGGTATTTCCCCAGCGGGTCTAGCGTTTCCGAACGATGATGTGGATTCCTTCCGATCATGTGCCCATGTGAAGATTGAGTTTGGAAAACAGTTGAAAGGAATACTAGAAAAATTGATGACGTGATCAAGTGGACCACGGAAGCACTAGTTGACTTCTCCATTGTCCAGTCCATTCGAAGCTCTCCAAGTTACTGATGTGCATTTTACCTAAAATTAGCGAATAAATATCCAAATTTGTGGTGGTAACTGGTGTGTACTTCATAAAGTTTCATAGATGTGGATGATATTGATTTAGCCTAAACATCCTCTAGTTCTTTGTGCATTTTAATTTAGCAGGATCCGTAAACAAACAAATACGCACAATGATCAAATTATAAGTTAGTCCGCTAGTACTACGCATCTTTTTTTTGGCGGAAGGCGTTGCCCGCAATGATGTGGAAGTGCACGTGTCCCGCTTTACTATTACATTAACGGACGTGTGTGTTTACGAGTTAAACACTTCATCCGCCCTGTTAGATATATAAAAAACCATACATCGTTAGCCAACGCCTCTGTTAAAGCTATAATTCAGCTTTAACGTTTGGAAATTGGAAGGTGTTTATTTTTGGCTACTGAACTGAAGTCATCTTTTGATATGCTTATCAGGCTGAAGGCAGTATCGTCTCTCATGCATTTCCAACGTTATGTGATCTGCGACTCTGTGGAACGGAAAGGTGATGGCATTTTGCTACCTCAACCTCAGCTACACTTTGGTGCGTTGTCTTGCTAAGTTGTGGTCTTAACTTGATCTTATATCTTAAAGGATTAATTTTAATTACTAATTTATTGGTAATTTATAGGTTGATGATGGACATGTGCTCCTTGAATGGATTGACATGCAAGGTTGCCATTGTTTATCAAAATTGCAGTGAAGCTAAAATGTAATTAAATAGGGTAATCAATAGGAGCTGTTTCCGATCAGGTATATACCTATTACGCATAATTGCATATTAAGTACCTCTGCTAATTCAATCGGAAATTGTTTTTGAGGGAAGGGTTTCCAATAAAAAATGTACATCCAAAACATTCCAACAAATTTTTTTATTCTTCTGATCATATCGTCACGCAATCGTAGTTCTGGATTTAAATACCAATTATTGGAATTTGGAGGTAGCACAGTGGAATTTCTGAGGCCCCTGCAATCATCATCAAAGTCAGTGACCTTGGTCATTGATACCGGTTGTGGTGATTGTACAAGCCTCGAAGGAACTGATATTTCAAACAAAAAATTCCAACTTGTCAAAAATCAAACCAATTATGATGTAATCATTCATGCGTTCCGCTGTTATAATGAAGTGCATATGGAAGATTACATAAACTCCGGGCTGTCACACGCATTAACTGTTACTGTTACAGATAACATTTTACGACAAGCTTTGTGATGATAAGCCAATCACATTTCGCCAAGAATTCATCATATTCCAGACTTTCAGAATATTGCGTAATACTCGTCGACATTCTCTTCTTATCAAAAAACCATAAACCACACCTAACACGCACTTATCAAGCTTCAATTTCATTCCAGTTCCAATGCTTCCAGTTCTGCTTGGAAACTTGTTTTGTAAGGAGACGGACCAAACTTTTGCCATCTGCCCATAACCAAAAAGTCACTGCCACATTAATTACGTTTAAAATGGAGATAAAGTTCCAACAACCCTTGGCTCATGGCTTTTTAGCAGGAAGCCGGTTCTCCGTCCGTTTTACCATCCCTCCAGTGGCAACTCGGCTCTCTTTAAATTTCGAGTGTGCCAACAATACCACCGCCTTTCATTTCAATCCGAGATTTGACGCTTCTCAAATTGTGAGAAACACGAAGGTCAAAGGGGAATGGGGCTTCGAAGAGAGGAACGGGACTTTCCCCTTTCAAAAGGGACAGTCGTACGTAGTCACGTTTCAGTGTACTGAAGCTCATTTTATGACCACGGTTATGAAAGCAGATGGAGGACCTGCCATAAGCACTTTAACCTACAATCATCGACTTCCATTTCAATCGATTACTAACTTCACTGCAATTGAAGATGTCAACGTTTGCGCTGTTGGGTAAGTTGGAATAAACAATTATTATTTTTTTAATTGGCAAAATTAATTTTAAAAAATAATTCACCCATTTTGTCAATTTAGGTACGTTCCAGTGATTCCAGGAGGCAACAAGAGTTTAGCATTCGCCTCCACAAATCATCCTTCCTGCCTCGCACACAATTTGAGGTATGCGTAGTGAAAAAAATCATGTGGCATGTACATGAATTTTCCTTTCATTTTCGTGTCATGTCATTTCATGTAGACCACATG
>JAQFZW010000620.1:0-49862 GCA_034687055.1 Heteromurus nitidus | reverse complement strand
TCGAAGAATCTCAAAACTTTCTGAAGAATTTCAAAGAATTATGAAAAATTTCTAAAAATTTGTAGGTCCTAAAACTTTGAACATCCAATTTTCTCGGAAAATATTAATTTTGGAGCAAAAAGTGTAATTGTGAAAGTTGTTGAGAATTTGATTCCGATTATGATAGGACAATAAAAGAAGTAGGGGTCAAAGAAAATTTGATAACATTTTCGACGTGATTTTCTCGGAAAATAGTCATCAAAATCAAAAATTGTAAAAGTTGTTCAGAATTTGATTCTGAGTCGAAAGGTGTATTGATAATGGGGGGCACGCTTGCAAAAATAATTTTCAAATTTTTGTGAAGTCCAAAAATTGTGGGCTTTCGAATGATGTATCACACACCCAAAAATTCCAGCAGTAATGTCTCCTTCCGATAAGCCATATTTTACCTGATTGTCATTGAATGTTTTGTGAATTTTTAGGGAGTGTAAAAGGTTTCGAATCAACAATCCAGAGGCAGTTCTCCGCTAAAAGCACGTACACTTTCGTGCCCACCTCCGCACACCATCTCAAAACGTCATCGTTATATGGAAAGTTCGAAGTGTTAGCTTCTTCTTTGGCACTTGGCTTCCTTCGAACTTTATCCAGTTTCAAAATGCATTCTGAAAAGTGCGTAGTGGATTTTCCGAACGTCAAGATCATCGGAATTCCTGCTCTTTCGGATAACTACATGTACCTGGTAAATCAAAGTTATATTTGGGGCTCTTAAATTTTAATCAATTAATGTATTAACTTCAGGATTTCTTATATTTTATCCTAACAATTTTTGTACTTGAAGGTCATTGATAAATCAACTTCGCAAGCAGTTGCTTTCGATCCAGTCGAACCTGACAACATGCTTGATGCTATTCGTAAAGAAAATGTTACCCTTAATGGAGTTCTTACAACTCATCACCACTGGTAAATTTTTAATTCATCTCACTGCTTCGATTGAAGTAATACAAAAGTTATTTGATTAATAATTGCAGATTGTCTCCCTTTCTTTTAGGGACCATGCTGGAGGAAATGAAGAGTTTGTGAAAAAGTACAAGGCTGAGATACCAGAGGCAGATCTAGAGGTGTATGGAGGTGACGAGAGAATTCAAGCACTTTCCAAGAAGGTATAGTTTTGTTTTGCACGTCTCCCCCAGATTATATCGCTTTATTACCTGAAAATATTAATAGACTCATTTCCTTAGGTGGGCCAAGGTGACAAAATTGCTGTGGGCGCTTTAACATTCCACTGTCATTTCACACCATGTCATACAAGTGGTCATATTTGCTACTTCTTGGAGTCGAGGGACTCAAATGTTCAGAAGCCGGCTGTCTTTACTGGTAAATTCCCGTTCCCGCCGTAAGGTACTTCTAAAAAATGTGACCTTCAGGTAAAAACATCAAATTTTCTTCCGCAGGCGACACATTGTTCATCGCTGGATGCGGCAAGTTTTTCGAAGGTAAACCTGAACAGATGCACTCTGCACTCATTGAAAAACTTGGGAAACTACCAGCTGAAACGGTTAGTAATAATAAATATAATACAAACCGATATCGTACCGTGTCACCCGATTCGACTGACGTGGTACGTTTAAGGATCTGATTGCGTTTTCCAATTTAGCTGGTGTTTTGTGGGCACGAGTATACAATCGGGAACCTAAAATTTGCCCTCAGCGTCGAGCCTAACAATGAAATTATGAAGAAAAAGCTAGGTTGGGCGGAGGACCAACGGCAAGCGAGGATCCCAACAATCCCTTCGACTATCGGAGAGGAAAAAGACATCAACCCATTCATGAGGTGTGTACTTCCTGACGTTCAGAGAATTGTTGAGGAAACCACAGCAATTGACACGATGGGTAAACTCCGAACGATGAAAGATAGTTTTCGTCCCACATAAACTTTGAGAACGTGTTTGTAATGCTTATACAATCTGTAAGAATGATTAATACAGTCAACCAACTAAAACTGGAATTTTCCTTAATTCGGAATATAGAAAATAAAACATGTGCTATCGTTCACATATATTCTATGATTTATCCAAAAGACTGAGTTGTAAAACCTGATTTCGCATATAACAATCAAGTCACCAGATTCATATTTCAACCTGTAGGATAATCGTTTGTACACCTCATGATGGGCTTGCGAAGCCACATACCATTACAAGAGCCAATCACATTTTCTTCTTGTTTTTTAGAAATGCAGGCCTGTTTCTACCAAATGCACAAACACGATGAAAAAAATCACTGGAAAATTTTATGCTCCGTTCCAAATACATGCATTCCTCCCAGCAATTGTGTGTAGATCTTTCGTACGGATCTTCTGTCAATTAAAATTCACATTTCAAGGCCAACCTGTACAGATTGTTTTCATGGACCAAGTCACAAGTCACGTCCACCAGTCTCACTTCACATCTGAACCAATGAAGCAAGGTGGATTGTGAATGTGTATGAGTTTTAAACACCCAATGTCACATTCACAAACCTGCTTCAATATGCCTTCAACTTAGAAAAATATCCAAAGAAGAGATTTTTATAGTGACCTGACAACTTCACGTTGTCCGCATACCTGTTCCGAACTCGCTTTCCACGTTTTACCCAACCCTTCTCAGTCTCCGTGGACAGTGTGACAACGAAGTTCGCAGAGACAGGTATTCCGCATCACATATCTCCAGCAGGAGCTTAACTTTGAGACTCTGGAAATTAGGGTAAATGAAAAGTGACTTTCTGTCTGTGTCTTGTGCGAAAGGGGTAGCGTAAGCTCGTCATCTGAATAAGAAATAAGCCTTGCGGCTGAAGGTGGCAAGGATCCATTTGCGTAACTAATTCAATTAGGCATATCACACTTCCTCCGTACGTCTCCTCCAATTGCACACAACTTGGAGGAATACGACGGGAGGCGACGTATGAGAAGCAGGGGAAAGGTACAAAAAGTTTTTGGACCCTCTTTGGGAATCTGTTAGCGATATCTGATGTTTTTTGCTCACCTCCTGTCACACTCCGCTAACTGTCTTGAAGGCTTTTCCATTTCCAGCCATCTTTCCTGCCACAAAAGTGAAAAACTTTCCATTCTCCTCGAGAGTGTAAACTCTCTCCATAAATATTTGCATTAATATTATTACACAGAATACACAAGTCTTTCATTCCCCAACAGTAAATATTTATATACCAATACTGCTTTAAATTATTTATCCACTTAATTCTCGCTCTTCAGCTGTACGCCCGAGAACACAAGATTTCCATCGAGCTGTTGACAACTACGCTCCAGCTTCCAGCCACAGGACCATATTCTCCACATTTCTAATTTAGTTGAAACAGCGGAAGCGTACATCTCCTCTGAAAAGTTTTCTAATTGCGTTTCCATTTCGAGTGACATTTTATCCACACCGAAAAAATGTTCGTGACAGAAGGACACCTCAAGGTAAGCTCTTTTTTATTCAGAAGACTACAAAGCAAAACTTTTTGCTCATCTTCTTGATCAAAAGCTATACATTTTTTCCAGTACTTATCCGGCTTCGGATCCGAATTGGCAAGTGAAGACTCACGATGCCCCGACTCTTTGCCAAAAGGGCAAAACAACCCCCAACAATGTCCTTACGGTTTATACGCGGAGCAACTCTCTGGCACCGCCTTCACTGCGCCGAGAGAATCTAACAAAAGATCTTGGTTGTATCGAATTCGCCCTTCCGTCCTCCATGAACCTTTTACCTCCCGTCCCGAAATTTCCCCCGATAAAATCGCTGGCAACTTTGGAAACTTCCAAGTGGAACCAAACCAGATGAGATGGCGCCCATTTCCTCTCCCCCAGAAGGAAGGTGTTGACTTTGTTCATGGCCTTAGCACCATTTGTGGTGCTGGCGATGTGCAAAGTAAGAATGGGCTGGGGATCTACACTTTCGCCTGCAATGCTTCAATGTCTGCAACAGCATTCTATTCTGCGGATGGAGACTTTCTCATTGGTAAATAGGCTCCTGAAGGGCTTTAAAGTAGAGAATACAAACGTTATTTTCAAAAATAAGATGCAAAAAACGACTCTGTTTATTTCCTCTCTTCGCCAGTGCCTGAGAAAGGAGTACTGTCCATCCGCACCGAGTTTGGGAGGATGCAAGTGTCACCTGGGGAAATCTGCGTAATTCAGGTGGAGCATTACATCTTTATTACTTACAACTGCTCTCCTCGCATGTTCCTCGTTCTCGGAATAAAAAATATAACTATTCTTTTGTCGAGGAGAGAACATAAAGCGAGCCGTTTATGGCATTCATTTGCAACAAATATTCCCCTTTTAATAGTCTGCTGTCCGGTGGAAAGCAGAGTTGTTCCATATATTTATGCTATTCCTTCCAAGTTACCTGGTGGAACAAAACAACACACTAAACTCGGTTTTTCTTACGTTGTAAAAAATTGTTGGGAACAAATGGGAATATGTGCTGAAAATAAAAGTTTTCCCTTTCATGTTTCACATTTCCTTTTTAAATAAAATGTCGGATGTAATTTCCCATTTTTCACTCTTCGAAATGGCCCACAAATTCGAGAGGAGAAGGACCGTCGACGTATTTTAAGGAGAGATTTGTGAGTTCTTTTGGTTCCAAGTAATGACGAAAAAGAACAAAGCATGATTCACTAGTGACTTGTTCCCTTTAAAAAAACTTTATATTCCCTACTTTTTTTTATTTCATGTCATTAAATATTAACTTTTCAGCAAGGTATGCGATTTTCTGTGGATGTCAGTGGGCCGACTAGAGGATACATGATGGAAGTCTTTGGAACTCACTTTGTTCTCCCACATCTTGGACCAATTGGTACAAAAATAAAACTCGACTCATTCCAATATTCCAACTCGCAAAAATATGTATCTCACAACGTAACCCACTAAAATTCAATGAAAAAATATAAATTTCCAGGCGCAAACGGACTTGCAAATCCTCGCGACTTCCTCCATCCCACAGCACACTTTGAGGACGAAGCTGGAGACTTCACAATCATTTCCAAGTTCCAGGGACGCTACTTCCAAGCGAAGCAGGGACACTCTCCCTTCGACGTAGTTGCCTGGCACGGGAACTACGTTCCTTACAAATACAATCTGGACAACTTCATGACCATCAATACAGTTTCCTTCGACCACGCTGTACGAAATGAACACAACTTTTTTCTGTCTTGAAACAAGATATTTCACTCAAAACCTCCTTCTTTTTTCTACAGGATCCATCAATCTTCACTGTATTGACAGCCCCCTCGGTGAAGCCTGGCGTGGCTATAGCCGACTTCGTCATCTTCCCCCCTCGTTGGTCAGTGGCTGAACACACGTTCCGACCACCATATTACCACAGTACGCTCCTTGATCAACTCTCTCTATATCTCACTTGTCAATCTACCACAAAAATATTATGCGTATGCAAGAGACTTAATGAAGTTTGAATTATTGCAGGGAACTGCATGTCCGAATTCATGGGCTTGATCAGAGGAACATACGAAGCGAAGGAAGACGGGTTTGCCCCTGGTGGAGCGACTCTTCATCAAATGATGACTCCTCACGGACCGGATAACCAATGCTTTGAGAAGGCTTCCACGGACAAGTTACAACCTGGACGGGTTGCTGATGGAACTATGGTCTCAACTGAATCTTATATTTATAACATTTCCATTTTTTACTAAATTATAAGCTTCAGTGTAATCTGGAAAAGTTTGATGCTTCTTATGAAACAGGCGTTCATGTTCGAGACATCCTTATCTCTCGGTGTAGCTCCATGGGCTGTGGAGAGCGGCACTCTGGACAAAAGATATTACGAATGCTGGCAAGGGCTCAAGTCCAACTTTCACTTGAAGGATTAAATTGAAATGATAGCTGTGTGTGGCAATAGCAATATTAATAATCCACGCGAGTATATATCCACACATCTTTTCTAATTGTACGAAAAGCTTGCCGCACTCTATTGTATCATCTTCGCGTGGCATGGACGCGGAGACAGCGATACGATTATTACAGACAATAAATCAAAATCCTCTTTTTGTTTCATTCTTTGGTGCATGGGGGAGAGCCAAGGGAAATCTTCATTTTCCTGTTGAATGCAAGGGAATAATGCACACAATGTGGGTCAATTACGGAAAACAATGGACGAGAGAAAAGGATTTATTGTTGGGGGGGGGCGAAAAAGATATGAAGTTGTGTATTGCTTTTTCCAACAAGTTAATTACGTTCTCTGCTCACAACGGGTTTTAGCAACTTCATAAGAAGCTGCCACCTCTGCCAGAGAGAACTGCATCGAGGAAATGTGTGGAAGGGAGCCGTTCATCATATCAAAATGGAGACACTTAATCCCATTGAACAAAAAGTCACAATAACCATCATCATCATTGTCGGCGTCAGGTCTCCCCGCAGAATCGTGTTAAGTATATATAACACACTTGCAAAGAAAATGACACATTAAAGGGAAATGGCAGAGCTTTTGGCAAGAGCATCACGTAAAACTTTTCATAAACGTGTTGAGCAGTGAATGAAAATGACTGCGGCTTTACAAAATGTTATCATGTTAATTGAGCCTGTGAAATGGGAGAATGTTAAAAAGACTGCAACACGTTATTGTGTCGGTTAACTGACCGAGAGAGAGAGAGAGACTGTAATATAGGAGACAGCAAACTCCTACTCTTGCCTTTCTACCATGCCAGAATCAGAGTGAACACCAGATTTTGAATGTCACTTTGCCGAGATGACATTTAGTTTTGGACTGGTATCGATAGTTTATGCTCACGTGTCTCTCTTGGTTTCTCAGAAGAGCTTAAATGTCAAGATTCGGGGGAAGGAAATTAAAAGTCAAGTCAAAGAGAGAGGCGAAACTACTTTCATAAGTTGAATGTTGAAGAGCTTATATAGCGAAGGGAGAGAACTGACCAACACTGACATTTCGAGAGAAATTGAAAGAAGCGAGAGAGGGGAAACTGTGATATGCTAATTAGAGCACTAATTGACTCAAGAAAATGCCGCTGGAGAAGGGAAGATATAGTATTCCTTTTTGTGGAAACCCCAGGATTAATTTTGTGTGATGATGGGCTACATCCTCTCCGCTCTGAATAGAGCGAGCGATGCACACAACTCATATTCTAACTTGCTTTTTCATCACTGGCATTTGCTCAAGTGCTGATATCTTCTCTCGGGTGCGGTTTTAATGAAAATCCTTGAATGGTAAAGCCCCGTGAAATCTCATTAATCGCTGCATAGATTAAGTGGGACATTATGGAACACCTTTTCCCTCTTTTGTCGCCTTGTATTTGTATTGTAAATAAATTGGGATTATTAGCATCCATTCTCGGCGTCACAGAGCTTTTCCTTAAAATTTTCTTGGCTGAGCTTTTTCCTCCATTCATTCCTCCTCAGTCCATTGTCTCCGCTTCCTCTTGTCTTCCGCTCAATTCGAGCGTGATAAATGTTGTCTTTGTGGGAGAGAAAGAGGAGAGAAATGGATTTTCTCCAAAAACTTTACCCCTTTTCCCTTTCATCCCATATTTTATCGGAAGGGATACAATCCATCTCCCATTGTGTCCAGAAGACAAGCAAACTACTCAACTAAGAAAGGTATATATGAGCGTTATTTACTTTGGAATAATGGATGTAAAAAAGTGTACACAAGTTTCGAGGCGGATCGCATGCAGGGTCGAGCGGAATCATGTCACCTCACATTTTTCAAACAACTTCTCTTCCTTGATTTCCCAAAATTGCCATAAATGAGACAGCGAAATGTTGTAGCTGTACACAAAAACCTTTTCTCTCTGCAAGAACCAATTAAACTTGTAATATTTGTCGTAGCAAAGCACACGTGGATTTCAACCCTCGAAAGAAATTGATTGGGATGCGCAGAGAGCATTCACACAATGTTTATTCGAGGCTCTTTGTTTATGTGTGCCACGCGGGGAAAAGAAAATACTGATCGTGAGTCAGGACGGAGAAAAATGTAATAAAAAAGTAAAAGTTGATGGATGATGTTTTGGAGAATATTTTTGGGGAAAGGGTGCGGGTGGCATGGCATGGTCCCAGAGCCGAAGTGCGAGGTGCATTTGAGGCTTGCTAGAGAAATGCGATGCACTCCCACTATTTTCTTGTTTTTCCTTGTCCATTCATACATCATCATCCCATTTACACAATTTTCATATGTTCAAATCGAAACAAAGTGGCTGGGAATGAGTGGAAGTGTCTAGTAGTCTACATTCAACATCAAAAAAGTTATGCACTTTTCTTCTCTCATAAATAAATGGACTTTTTCTCCCCACTCAAAGTGTGTATTTACAAGTTTCTTTGCCCTCTTCCCTACGCAGCACAGCACGCGTCCCTTCAACATTCCTTTTCCATTTCCGAGAATGGAAGTGTGAAGTGAAGGTGAACGGATAGGGGAGGAGACAAAAAACATCCCATAATGCGGAGAAATGATGTTACAATGATGCCATTTTACTTGCACATATAATGCACACTTACACTTCTTCTTTTCATTCCTCCGAACAAGTTCAAAGCTCTCGCCATTTACTCAAAAGGGAAACTTTATTAAGCAGCGGCGGAGAAAGGAAAAATATGAGAAGAATAATGGATTTAGACCTTTTCTTTTCTCCGCACCAAAAACATTATCTTGTGACGGTGTGCATTTTTTCTTGGTGACGTGGTCGTGCTCGTCTACTGAAGGAGAAAATATGCTAATGCATAATAATGATCAGTCACTTATGGTTTCTCTTTTCTTTTAGGAAATATATATAAAAAGCTTTTCTTCGGATGAGGACGTGGGGTGGAGTTCATGCAACGCCGAAGGGATCCAGTGAGATCATTCACGAAGTGGGGAAAATAGGCATTCGTCATCTTTCATTGAAATGAATCTTGGCTGATGGAATGCGTAATGGGAAGATGGAAGAGCAGAATAAAAACAATACTTACTTCATGGTCTGGATTTGTATTCATTATGTTGGAACGTGTTGAACTATAGATTCATCCAGTCATCCGTAAGGGTAGGAGCATGAGGGATTATTGGGATAATGATTACTTATCCCCTCAACTTCATCTGAGAAATTTAGATTGATAAGTGTGTAGTTAGGCTGGTGAAATAAAAACTTTATTTTGCTGTACCTGTAACATTCTCAAAGCAAATCAAACAAAATACCTGCGATCTATTACGCCCCGGCTTATTATTTTATTCTCTATAATCGACTTGGAAGTTAGCTACGCGAATAAGTGCATTTGGTGCATTTTCATTCATAGGTTTCAAATGAATTACAAACGACAGCCGCAAATTTTCAGAGTGTGAGCATGCGCTTACGACCTTTTACGTGGAAATGAAGCACGTGTGTGCGTGTGTCTCTTGCTCACATTCGCTGGGTATCAAGTATGACGACGGTGAGATGTAGGAATGTTGTTCGTGGTCAGCATTATAATATCATTTTACTATTTTATCAATGAGCTGGGCAAACTCAACTCGGATTTGAAGAGTGTGACAGAAGGATTCATGAATACACTCCCAAAGTGTGTTTAGTGCTTTGCCTGCCTCTCTTCTCTCTCGCTCTTCATTCACAAGTCCAACTCATTCATTAATCAAATGAATGCCTTGCGGCTGTTTGCAACTGGAGGCGTATTTCACAGTCGAAAACAAGTGCATTGTCACTGTTTCACGGTATATTTGCACAACCATAGACGTTAGGTAATGAGATACCGGGCAAAAATCAATTAGCCAGAGATGGACACGCCAAGCTACCACCTACGTCGAGGATGTTGAGTTCCATCCGTGTCTTTCATTAAAGTACTTTTCACCACAAGAGTAAGGACCCAGGTATTACTCATCTTTAAAATTAGTTTCCGGACTAAGGCTAAGTTTTTAACATTTTGCTTTCCTCATCGCCACATTTGGACTTGACTTCCGTGATTTTGACGGATGCTCTTGGCTAAAACAATCTCGTTGTTTGGAACTCAACCTTATGAACAAACGAGTTTACTACCAGCCTGATAGTAAAACCATTTGACGATGACTACGAACACACATATGAAGAGTAGAATCCTTTCTAGATCTCGATGTTTGTGTTAGGCTCTAAGCGTGACCTTCCGTCGCGTATTAGAACTATGTATTTTGTATCATTTACTACGCATGCGACACAACGGAAAGATATATACAACAAACTCATGCCTCAGAATTATCCAGAATGTTCTTGTGTACGCCATGCCTTTCGTATTCACTTTCTATATATTTGTGACTTGTATTTTTATGATTGCTTGTGCGCCTTCTGTGCACATATTACTTGTAAAATCACTCTTGTTCTATCTTTTCGTACGTACGTACACAGTTTTTACTTTTCCTTATTTTTTCTTGACATTACTTTTTTTACTTCAAATTAAATTCGCAAATTAATGATTAAAATCAAAATCAAACTTAAACCTTTACTGATTACAATTGTCTACAAGAGTCATAATTAATTCCTCATTAATTATTCACAACTGTGATTTGTTATACTTCTTCGAATCATTATTTGAAACACACCTCATCTACTCAGCACTGATTTCATCAGTCATTACCTTTTCCTCTCCTTTCTTTAAGTCACTTTACCCTAACTAAATCACTTTCATCATCGACATTTCTACATCATCCAGGCATTCCCTAACCATTAGCACTTCTCCAATTCTCAACATCAGGTCAGGCAGCTCACATAGTCACACCTCAACACATTTTCATCTGCACACTCGTTTTTAGGAGTAGCGCCGGCTGGAGCCGTTCTGTCTGCTGTGAGGAATCCTTGAAGAAGGCGGATCTCACACTTTGTTAGATGGAGGCGCTGTTGGTGCCGTCAAGAGCTTACTTCTTGGTGGACACCAGAATGCATACTAATCTCGTCTGTGATGGCTGATGACGTTTGTAAATATTGCAAAATCAAACTATTGAGGTGCTAAATGACGTCCGTGCCTTTCTCTATCATTCACTAACACGGTAGATGCATTCTCAACTCATTCCCAACAGTTCAGCTTCTTCAGTTCGCTAACCTTCGCACAATGACGATGTCGAAAAAGTGTAGTGTGATTGTTAACAAGAGATGCACCAAGTTTGCAAATAATTTTGTTCAGAGTCAATATAAACAATGGAAATTAATAATAAACATATCTTCGCAATCCATGAAAAATTACCTTAAATGGAAATCAATCTTTATGCACACATTAATGGAGGTTGCGAATGTATTTTTCCATGAATTTTGATTTTTGATAAATTGTCCATGCGTAGAAGGGTTTCTAAAGATCAGTCACATTTGATTGGGAAATCTTAATTTCCAAACATCAAAATTCTCCTTTGTTTGGATTCCCCCGACAAGACTGGTAACAACCCGTCATTGCGTCATTGTCAATTGACAGATTATTGAAGGTAATATATCCCAATAATCGTCAATTGTGCATTATGTTTCGACAACCTTCAAAATGTCCAGAATTTAAATGAAGTCCAGAGTGACAAAAGGTGCAAAATATGTGCATGCTAAATTCAATGCAATAACTTTGCATAACTTTTTCTAGCAACCCATTTCACAAAGAAAACAACCAACAAAGTTATTAGGTGAGGAATTCCCCGCGTGAAAAATCCCAGTTTTTTTTTTCTCTCGGGGAAATTTTTTCCCAGCACACCAGACGGCCAAAGGCCAAAGCGAACATACATGTTTTGGTGTAAATGTTTCGTGGCAAATTTTCAATTCCCAAAATCTTGCAAAACTATCTGGTTACTACTTGTTTCAGCCGAACTAGAATATTAGAAATGATACATGAGCAACTCGGTTCTTTTGACCTGTGCTCATATTTTGTAGCGAACCTCTTTATGCTTCCTCAATTCTCAGGTGAAGAAATTAGAGAGGGATAAACCTTTGCAGGCCGATTCATGGGGATTTAGAGTCTACCAAGTAGACTGAAACTGGTCACGCTCTGCTGCTGCCGTTCTGCTGCTGATGGACTATATAGTGGACGGGTGAGGAGAGTGCAACTTTTATATAAAAAAAAGGTGCGTATTTGTTTGTCACGTCTCGTTTTTGGTGAACAACGTACTTTTTGACATTTATTTTCTGAATCTGAATAATGCGTTAATGACGACTGGGTTTGATGACAGGTAACTTCTGACGTAGGAAAAAGATTACTTGTGTGCGTCATATCACACCTTCACATGAATCCCAATTAAATTAATTCAACTTTCTCAAAATGTGGATTTTTATCCTTTCATTTATTTTCTGATGCAGCATACGTTTTGTACAAAATTGGTATAAAATAGGAGCTGACAACACACAATTAAGTTTAGCATAAGTTATGGTTATGGCACCATGTTTGTAGGATATTGAGAGATAACAATACCCTCTCTGGCACTCAGGACTGATTGACAAGCATGAAGGAGGAGACCGGAAAGGATACCTTCTTCGGCTTCTCTTGACTAGAAGCACTGTCGGAGGGGGTGCTTTCGTCCAGAGTGGTCGACGGAAATATGATAGACTGTCCGTCACAATTCTCCTTCTCGAAGAGGCGCAACTGGACACCTTGCGGGTTTGTTTGGATGACATTCTCCACACTCGCTAGGTTCACGTTGGTGCAACCTTTATATCCAGACCCGATTTGAATTTCGCGTGGACCTGTATGCGAAAATGCAATTCTTTATGATGTATGCAATTCAACTAATTTTCAAAAAAATTAGAAAAAATGTTTTTCAGGAATTTTGGACCTACCTGATGATATACAAGTGCTGAGAAAAACAATCGTCAATGGACTCCCTTTTTTCGCTTGATTCTCCAGTTGAGTCACTGGAGCGCAGTGAAGACTTGAAAATTGAAGCAGAATCAAGAGCACAGCAAACAAGTTTCCGGGCGTTCGCAAGACGCCTTCCTTTGCAAATGAGAAACACGCCTTCATGACGAGACCGTTGAGAGATTCAAAGCGTTCTCCAGGTTTAAGGGCACTTGTATTTATTTTCCAAAATCGTCGATTTGTGGGATGTCACCTCACCGGCGTGTCAGCAACAAATGGCACGTGCGTGGTCCGAGCACTGACCATAATACAACCCTCAATTGTAACTGTCGACCCAACTTTTTTTCACTTTTTTCTAAACTTCAATACAAGCGACTGCGACTGGTCTTACTGCCGGATTCGGTAGGACTGCTACTAGTTAGACTCGGAAACCTGCTTTTATTGAAGCACTGAAGAGTTATGATTGAGAATGGAACAACATTTGGATTGGATTCGATTGGTGACTCATGTAGCAAACCCTTTATCACATAACGACTTGTAGCAGTGGAGTGCTCCTCTCGTGTGCATATGAGTTGTCATTGCAGGATTTAAAAAAAGCTCACCAGTGTTTCTCTCATGAAAACGGATCCACGACCAGGCTTCAGACGTAAAAGCACTGCTTACCATCAAGCGCGTGTGTAAAAATGAGCTACATGCGGATTTATAATGCACGTACAATGTACATAGTATCGTTGTTTATAGTATTTTTTTAATTAGCATATAGCCAGATACTTGGTAAGTGAGACAGTGTGACGTTCAATCTATATCCACTAATGGATCCGCACAAACTCATATACAATTTTGTGATTAGGGATACTATTTGCATCTCTTCCAAGTTTGCAGTTGACGTCATTTCATTCAGTTTCCTTACTTCCGAATTCTCTCAGTGTCCAAAGCAGAGGCATATCCAACTTGTCCCATTCTCACCGTGTCACCACCGTCCACTCTAATGAAGACCGTGAGAGGGAACCAATGGATTCTACCAGCTAGCTGCTGAAATTGTATGTTTGGACTATGGGAAGCCCATCTCTTCTCGTCTACTCTGTAAAGACAGATATGCTCATACCTTATACTTATCATTATCAAGTGAGTCGAGCTCTCATCAGTAACCAGTGGGCATACCCGTCCATTCAGAGAAGAAGAGTGTTGTGACTGGTACTGCAAGCATGCTCGTCCAAACTTTGCGACCTGCATATCACTTTACAATACACCCTTCAAGTTAAATGCTGGTCAGTTGCTACAGGCTGAGAATATGAGAATATCGTCACATCGGGATATCTTCAAGTGCGTTGCGCCGGAGGCATCGAGAGAAGCTTACTCGGTAACGAGATTTAGGTATTACCAAAGAAATCCTTGTGTGCATTTTTGTGTGGCAGGCATGCCTGTCCCACATTTTAGTGACTTGATCCACACCACTAGCGAGTGCCTCACTAATTTTAGAGTTCTCACACTCTGCATCAGCATATATCTGTGGATGTGTGGAAAGGATGATAGCAAGGAGACTTCATCAACGTTTAAAAGGAATAAAGGAAAACCCAGCAAGAATATACTACATTTTTTTGTTATTTGGCTATTTTTGCTTTTGTATAAATTTAGTGGGTTCAATGGGTCTTGATCTCCACTCATAACGAAACCTGCTCCCTATCATCAATTGTAAGCATAAGCACTGAGCACACACATAACATCTGCCAACTGGTCCACGATACCAAGTAAGATCGTCAAAAATGCAGGCTTAGTTTCACTTTGTTTGTTCGAAAACTAGAGTCACGAGTACTATTCTTGTAATAAATGCCGTAGTGAGTCATTTTGCCGAACTACGGTTTTCTAATGTTTTAATCGCCAATTTCTGTAATGATTATGATCTCATTCATTATTCATTATATTAATATTGACACCCGGTGCCGTCATGTAGTCTAGCGTTCTCATAAACAATGTGAAACGTGTGTCGAATTCCTTAACTTTAATGACACTATAAGCTTAAGGGTGTACGTGTCACCCACCTGGGGTGGGTGATTTCATGGTAAAAAGGTTGCCAATCGTAAATATACGATGGAATTTAATGAATCATCAAGAGTGTTAAGGAATCTGCAACATACTCTAGAGTGGACAACACACGTCACTTTGCAAAATAACCGGCGCTATATTCAGGAGAGAGAAGTAATCTTGCCTAGTTTTCCCTTTCCGTAGAATCTTCTTCAACTCCATTCCTATTTTTTACCATTCGTTATTATCGTCAGTCAGTAATCTTCACTCACTGGAAACTGGAAAGCCCTAAAGTCATAATATCACGTCGTCTTATTCATACAAATCCTAGAAACTGACGTATGTACTACGTACTAATGCCATCCCTCATCTCTTCATCACAATTTTCTTCCTTGTTCCAAACAACTTGACATGTAATCTCGAGCAGGTTTCGTCGCCTCTTGCGAATTGTTATCCCAAAAACCGGGCGGGACGACAATTGAAGATGGACTCTGCTTTAAAGGAATTCTTTTAGATGAAATGTCTTTCATATTTGATTTGATTCAATGACAAGTTTCCAAGATATAGCACACATTTGCCAATCATCGTAATCATGGTCCATAAGGCGCACAACTCATTTTTGTGTGAAAAATTTCTCCGAGTATCTCGCATTCGTGTATGAATTCTCGTTCAAGTGGCACGCGCTTCTCATCAAATCCCATTGTTGATCCACGAAGTATATGCTTCTTGTCATATTCTATACGGGCACATTGCAATCACCTCTTGTCTCCATCTTGTGCGTGACTTTTCTCTCTCCAGGCTTGTTCAGGATCCTTCTGGCTAGAAAGGAATCCAAGTATGGATTTGAGTGGAGGGAGCACTTATGTAGGTTATTTCAAGAGCAACCACTCCATTGTTTCTCTAAAGCGCATACATATAACATCATCCCCATGTGCTCCTCTTCAATTACATAATACATTCGTCTTTTATTTCATCATCGTCATCATCGTCATTGTTCGCAGATGGAGAAGAAAAAGCTCCAGCAGAATATCGTCGTCTGCATTTCTCTCTCTTGTTTGTCTTCCTAAAAAAAAACTTTTGGCTTTTTATAGTTGGTGTGATGCCGTTCCCCCTCATCCTCCAGTCTCCAATATCCACACACTCGACGACGACGACTATACGACGATCATGATGACAAAGTGCAACGAGTTGTCGAGAACGGAGAAGAACAAAGAGGGGAAGAAAGAAAATGATATTCTCTCTTTCCCTTTTTTGTCTCGTGTATTGTTCCCGTAAAAGCATCAAGCACAAGAAGCACAAGTGAGAGGGAGAAAAAACTTCTCTCTCTCTCTTCTTTGTTTTTTTAAAGAAAAAGTTTTTTGTGTGAGAAAAGAGGAGAGGGAGCACACGTAGTTGCTATACTAGCTCGAGTGCGTGGACGTGCATCATGCAGTCGACGACTCCGACTAAACAAAAGTTATGAATTGTGAGTGTTGCTTTTTTCAGGATTAGGAAACAATACGGGTAAAAAAAGAGGAAGAAAACGCACAATATAACTCAAAGGGAGAGTTGTAGACGTCTTACACTCTTTTGTACTTTTTTTTCTCCAGACTACATATTTTTTGTCTTTGACTTTTTCTTCTTCCTCGAGTGCAAATGCATTGATGTAATTCTCCTCGTTATTGTATCATATCGTCAAGTCAAGTCAAGATCAAGGGAAGAGGAAGGAGAAGGAGACGAGTGCATAATTGGACTTTGGTGCAGTATTATTAGACGAGCTCCTTTCATGCTCCTTCAAGACATTTATTCGAGTGGCAGAGTAGTAATTACGCATGTCTTCAGGCGATACCAAGTTAGAATGATGTTGATGCTTTGGGGGAAATGCACCAAGTCGCATAAATAAAACGTGTTGTGCTCGTCTCAAATGCCTTCGGCTCATGTTCACGTTTTCTCCCTTTGATGTATGCTACTAGAATAGACGACGTGCGTATACTGCGTGCTAACCTTGAGGGCGACACGCACCCAAAAAATTTTATTTTTATGCAACATATTTTTTTTTGTTTTAATACTTTTATCTCACCTCAAATATACTTTTTACAGTTTTTTCTCTCTTCAAATTGAGTAGCTATGTTATATGCATCTATGAGTGTTATATACACTTAGCGTGAAGCCAATTTGGGCTCCCTCTACTTATGTACGTTTTTTCACACTCATCGCCCAATAATGATCCATTTTTTTCACCTTCTCCAATAAAGTCCCATTCAACGAACATTTCTTCACACTTCTTTTCTCCTTCTTTTGTTCACCTTTTGATCCATCGTCATCGAAAAGGAAGGCGAAGGAAAAAATCGGATTTCAACAAGCCCATTGTATTATTTTTTTGTTGGCACCTCCAAATATATGGCTTGTCCTTTCCTTTTTCGCCTTGTCACGCTTTCCACCTTCGAAAATGTGCGTATAGATATACTCTGCCGACGAGGACGAGAGTTGGGTACGCTCTACGCAGCAAGTGAGGCATGATATTGCACGCCACCATTTCTCCCCGAGTGGCGAAAATGAATGGGCTCTTTTGTGTGATTATTATGACGCTTATTATGTGGCACGTTGTTGTTGTTGTGTTCCTTAACACAATTTACTTTCGCTGTGCAAACGAACGACGAAGAGAAAGAAAAGAAAAAGAAGGTTTTTTTCCAGAAGGAAGCCATTCTTATTCTTGAGAAGAGAGCATGGAACTATGTGCTTTCGAGCTGTTAAGTAAAATGCGTCTTGTGATTAGCTCTCGCCTCTCGCCATCAGTCAAAACTCGAAGAAAAGTAAGCAGCGAAACTTTTGTGTGTGTATCGTTTGTTTACACACTTGCTCTATAGACTTTAATTCGAGGACAGAGGAGAGAACGTACAACACTTGTGCATGCTAACAATGAGATGATGTATGGATGTCACTTTGTGAAAATCATTGACTCCTCATTCCTTCCCATTTTTGGGCTCTCTTCACGCTAACTCTGTGAATGGAGGAGGCACACACAAATGCACACCTTTTACAACCGGACAAACAAAGAAAGGGGAAAGAAGGTGGGTGAAACATGTGCATACGAATGAAATATTGGTGTTTGTTCGCACGTACTATATAGTTCCACTCGTGTGTGTTTGTACACAACACTCAATTATTCATTCCATCTTGATTGCAAAAGAGAGAGAGTGTGGGGCTGAGCAGTACAAGCGTTTGTCCTTTGACAAAAAATGTGACTTTACTTGGGCTGTTAACAAAGACACAGGTAATTACCGTCTGGGAAGGTGGAGAAGGGAGTTGGGACGAGTCGAGTGACAAATGACTCAGACAAGAGAAAACGTTTTCTTAATCAAATAAAGGCAGGATTAATTTGCATGCTTGTTGACAAGTTTGGAGGCACTCCATTCATTTGGAGGAACTACCTCTTTTCCTATTCGCAAATTTAAAAGTTGTTTCCAACGATGTTCCATTCCAAAATTCCAATGTGAATGACTTGACCTTAGTCACCTTGAAATCGGAAGTAGAGAGCGAAAAGCTTTTTCTCGTCGTTTTTACAAAAGAATGTGTAAAGAGCGGAGATTCGTTCGGAAGAGATTTTCCTTTGATCTTCCTCTTGGAGAAGAGAACAAAAGGGTGGTGGAAGATGTGTGGCAAGTGTACTTTTTTGGAGTAAAAAGGAGGCTACCTCTTTAAATCATCTCTTGTCAACGCTCAGCGAACAATTGACGATGTAGCGTAAACTATTTATTCTTGGTTAAAAGAAGACTCGGATCACACAATCACAACAAAGGGGAATTGTGTGGTGGTGGTGCACACGAGACATTAAAACTGATTTCCTCTCTCTCCATTTTCTGGAGAATGCTACTTTTTCTAAGTTGGTCGAGACGACGACGAAATGTATGGGTTTGAGAGCAACAATGAGACGGTGAGATATTGAAATGGAAAAGAGAAAGCGGAGTGAAAAGTGGTTGTATGAGAGAAGAGGGAGAGAGAGAGAGGAAAAGTGGTACCAGGGCGCACAGCTCACCACCTTCTTTGACGGACGACAAAGATGAGGAGAAGGTGTGGGGATGTGGAGAGTGGAGTGGAGCTATGCACCTATTTTTGTGCATTATGAACCTTTCGGAGGGAAAGGGGAAGCCCATTATTTATTTTGCATTATAAATCTCTTTTCTTCATTCTTTTGATTCTCGTCCCGTTCCTCCTTTGACAAAAAATTCAAGAAGCATCAGAGCTAAAGTAAAACATATTTTGTATGAGAAAAATATTTGTTGTTTTTTGGTGGGGAGGAGTTCTGACGATGATGGTGGTGGTGTGGCGATGATTAAATGAGGAATGGAACGAGAGAGCATATATACCTACACACGATGGCGATGGCAATGACAATGATGACGCTCCTTCGTTGTCATCTTTCTTGTCTCTCTTGTCATCCGCCACACTCAATCCACTCCACACTCTGTTTGTCTTCCACCGTCCTCCTCCTTTTTGTTCTTTGCATCGAGAAAAGAAAGTGACAAAGCTTTGTTCACGCGAGGAAATGAAGGAAGAGTGGAGCGTGTGCAACATGGAAAAGAAAATGAAGCATCAACCAGACAATATTTTTCGAAGGTGCTTTCCCTTTTTTATCCACCTGGTGCAAATACTGCAAATACTTGAAGACCTTATCCTCCCCTAACCGCAGACTACGTTGATGCTCGAAAATAAATGTGTCTTTTTGGAAATATGCTCGTCGATTTGCATGTTCTCGCTCCTTCGAGACAGGAAACGGAATGAATTGTTTAAATTTTTTACTTTTCTCTTCTCCTCATTCACTCTATATTTCTCTCTCCCTTTGCCTGCGTACGAGAATGAAACGGAATAGAGTGTGCATGTGTTGAGTGAGAGGAAACTGTAAATATCCTGGAGACAAAGTAAACCCTAGTTTAACCTTGAAATTTACACGAGCAATAATGTCGGTTCATTCAAGAAAAGTAGTAAAAGGGGACGTAAAAATATCTTACTGACGATGAGAAGGAAGACTATATACATGCCTGCGTCTAGGTGAGTACTGGTGGATAAGCCAGCTGTCAAGATGGAAGAAAGCTTTAACTCTCCTTTTCCCCTTAATATACATTTCCTCTCTGGGGGAGATCTCGAGACTATCACTGAACTGAAGCTACAAAAATTGTGAAGTAAAAAAGGTGAAAGAGAAAGTGAATGGCATACCTCTTGTACTTGTGGCTTTTGTGGAGGAAGAAAGTGTGTGGAGCAAAGTAACAAGTGTGTGCCTGTCTCCAGAGGTTTTCTCCACCTGTCAATCATTCCCCTTTACAGACTCAACTCCACCATTAATTATTCACTTGGAGTGGGACACACAACAAGATTCCAGAGCGAGTGCGAGAGTTTTACTCTGGAAATGGAGGAAACAATGCCTTCTCTCTCAAAAGAGGGAAAAAGTAGCCAAAGCCAAGTCGTGTGAGGACACAAGTTGGAAAGTTTGAACCGTCATCATCATCATCATCGCGAGACATGCCATGAGCCTCATGTCATCATCTAAAATGCATGCAACTTTGTGTGTTTTCAGCGTGGCAACACACGTATCCCCTCTCACCTTCTTTCTCAGAAATGGAAAAGTGAAATCTTTCTTTCTTCTTTTTTCGGCTGACTTCAAAAGACTCAAACTCAACTTCCTGTGGCTAACTGAAAAATAAACGAATCTCGTTCACTTCACTTATTGCGTAGTTAGCTGACTCGAGATTTTCCACACAGGTTTTTCTAATCCTATTAAATCAATCACAGGTGATCCAATTAACGACGACGTTTCAGAGCTCTCGATCATTGCTCGAGAGTGAATGCATTTCCCAATTAGCTACAGGGAAGTAGCTCTACCAAAAAAGATATTTTCATCTGTTTTTAATGTTCTCCTGAACACAACAAACGACTTCTGATTGCTCTCGCTAATGATGTCAAACGACCACGCGACGACGACGATGATGTCGGAGAAATGTCTGAATCTGCAGAGTGGGAACTTGCTCCTCTGCTGCAGAAAGAGAAAATGAAATGATAAAAGTCATCACAATCACATTATTATTAGTTAACTTGAATCAAAGAGAAAGAGCAAAAGAAAATGTACTTTTCTGATATCTACAAATAGACGATGAGTCGATGAGCATCTCTACCACTTTTCTCTCACCGAACACATCCCATAAAATTGACAATATTTTCGTATCAGAATCAGTGGAAAGTAGGAAGCCGAATTGAGGTCGATCTGCTCGTTTCAAAGGACAGAGAAGAAACCCAAAAGCCCCCTCAAAAATGTATTTTTGGGCGCATATCTGGTAATGAAGGAGAAAAGAAAGTCGTGTGTGACGACTGAGGGAATCCTACTTTGATTTCCCCTTTTTTCATCAGCTTTGATACGCAAAGTACGAGCGAGAATGGAATAGAGAGTGAGTGAGTGAGTCTGTTTCTTTTTTGTGCATGTTCCACCACTTCTTCACACAATCACTTTCCCCGACTTGGCTGGAGAAGAGTGTAATGTGATGAAATAAGCTAATATACATAAAATTATTATATCATACTTGTCTCCTAAAAGCTCATAATAGCATAGAAAGATTATGTCTTTTGGTTTTCTCAGTGCGCCCGAGAAAGAGGAGGAGAGAGACGACATATCTCATCTCATCGTAAAAAATATATTCCAGACTCAGACCCGAGTGAGGAAAAGGAATGGGAAAGATTGCGGGGGGAATGGTCGTAGCTACTTTCTTTGTTGTGTCTTCCTCCTCCTCTCTCCTCTGTTGTTGTTGCATGCATTTCCTCTCCTCTTGTGAACGAGGAACAACCGTCGTCGGCAGAATTATTGTGAACTGCAGCAGTTTGTGAAAGTGTGTAATAAGATGGGAGAGTGAGAGAGAAGCTTCTTTTGAGGATGGTGGATGTGGATGTCGTCGTCGTCTCTCTCGCAGCGAGAATGAATGGGATGGCAATGGCAATGGGCTCACCATGCACATAATTATACGTCTGAGGAAAACGGGGGCCTTGTCACATTTTGATGATACTATTTATGTTGGGCTGTTAGCATTTAAATTTTCTTATGACGATCCTGCTGACTTGTGCACTTTCCTTCTCTTAAAAAATAGCTGCCTATTTCTCCAGAAGAGCTCTGTGGAGCTGGAGAGAGAGAGAGGGAAATGTGCTTACATAACAAGAAGAGTTGTGTGTGAGGAGCTGCGATGATGCGTGCGATGCGAGAGGCGAAGAACGAGTGCGGGACACTATATCATTCGAGGATGGTGGTGATGATGCAGCTTGTGCAATTCACTCCAACTTTATTTATTTAATCCGATTACGACAGTTAAAAGAGTCAGTATCTTTGAAAGCGGCAACCGTTTTTTGTGTGGCAATTTTCCTCGCAACACTGCAGAGAAGCGACTAGGCACATTTTTATTTCCTTCGAAATATATTCGTAAAAACACTTTTTCAATGCACTTTTATTCCAAGTGTGGGACGTAAATACTTGAAGCATGTTTGCAAAGGAGAGCGCAGCTTTTTTGTTCACAAATATTATGCTAAATGACAAGACAGAAAAATCATTGCAAGGAAATGGTTGGATGAAGGCTACCATTCGATGCAAAACAATGATACAACACTAGACGCTCTTCTGAATACACATGTTCAATTGTGTTGATGCAATGCAATGATATAATGAATGACGCACAGAATTTTATGCGATGGATGTGACGACAACAACATTAAAGGAACAGTTTTGCATGAAATGATTGAATCTCATCCTCACTCAACTATTTCCATTCAACATTTCCAGAGAGACGATGATGCTCTTTGCATTCATCTCATCTCATCTCTCTCTCTCTCTCTGATGAAACAAGTCCGATCCACTGGCCAACATCTGTTGTTGCGCTCTCTCGTTCCCACGACGGACCTTCAGATCCACACACACTCACATCACTCAACTCGCGCATGTAGCTCATATGAGTTCCTCTAATTTACATACAAGCTGCATAATGAAGCGGAGCATGGAAATTAGACCATTTTACTTGTGGAAATTAATGAAAACTACTTTTTCTAGGTCAGTGTATTGAGGAAGTGTGTGTGTGCAACATGGGAGATTCCAGGGAAAACTCATATCGATTTTCATCCCCATATTTATATGCTACGCCGACTTCCTACGAATTTTGCACCCGCTATCCAAATCCAGATCTGCTCGAGAAGTGGATGGAGGAGGAAGGAAGTGAAGTGGACAACCTCACTTTATATTTAACTTCTCATTTTTGGCAAAATGTGAGTGTGTGTGTGTGCACACACAAGCTTTCGACACGCCACACTGCAGGCATAAACATGTCCATCCATTTGGGGAGCGAGAAGAGATTGGAGTGGAGTGCAGACACGGCATAAAGAAACGCAACACTTTTCTCTCTCTCTCTGGAAAATTACTGGAAATATAGGGCACCGCTCAGACACAATAATAAATGAGCACGCATAATGAATGCATCAAGTTTTTGTGCTCTTTTATGCCTCTGCCCGAAAGCTTCTCTTTCCCCTCCACTCCTCCGAGTGTAACGTAAGTTTGGTGTAGTGTTTTAGGGAACTCCTGGAGCCAGAGGCATTTTCTCCAGTTCTCAGTATGAATCTGACCACAACAAGCACGACGATATATGATCCTTGGAGAAAGGTACACGCATATTTGCTCTCCCTATATTTTTCGGAGTGAGCAGTTGAGGCGGAACATGCGTGACTTTAATGCATGCTGTTGTGTGGAAGCTGTCCAGTGTTTGCAAGCTTTTTAAAAAGTTGTCGAGTGTGTGTATGCCAGAGTCCTCTAATAACTTTCACTATTTCAACTTTTCCTCCTCGTAAATTATAGTCAGAGCACGTTTCTCACTTTCATACACACAACTACTATCGTCGTCGAGTTATATAAGCGTATGCACGTTTAAAAGTTCAAATGTGGAAGTGGGCTAACATCAACAGAGTGTACAGCTTCTTCATTCCCTTCATTTCACTCGAATTGACTTGACTTGTTTTCCTTTTTTTCTCTAGAAAACCTTGAGGTCTGTTTGCAAGTCAGAAAAAAGTAGTCTTCTGGACAGAAATAATACAATTCCTGGAAAACTTGAGTTGGAGGAGGAGGAGGTTTTGAAGCAGGAGTCCATTATTGCATCTGGTGTGTTTGTGTTTGCAAACGAAAAGTTATAAAGGGAAGAAAGTCGGCAGGGGTTCCACACTTTAACTTCTTCCTTCTCCATTCAAAAGTGATTCACTTTGGAGACCCCAAAAGATTTTCTCCAGCTGAGGGCAGCAAGCAAAGGGGAAAAAATGAAGAGTCTGAAATGCAAAAGGGTCTTAAGAGAACCGCAGCGAGAGCGCGATGAAATAAGTGGGTTCCTCTGTCTCTCCTTTTCCCATCCACCTCCGTCCTCCACCCTTGGAGAGTGGAACGCGCGAGCGGAGGAAGTTAAGTGTATGTCTCCGCGGCGCAAATGGACCTCCCACCTATTTTAATTGAATCTGACAGGATTTTGAATTCTGAATAGGTAATAATGCTAATGCTGGCAATAATTGTGTTCCACGCGGAGGAGAGGAGCGGAGTGGACGAAAGTTTTCCCTTTTTCCTTCAGCGAAACAGTTAAAGACAAAGTTTTGTTTTTATTGTTGTGGGAGGATATATAACGATGAGCATGTTAGTTTGAGAGAGAGAGAGAGAGCTACCAAAAAAACTTTTCCCAACTCTCTCCCCGCTTGGGTTATGCATCAAAAATTAATTAACTTACAATGCTCTCCCTTGCCTCTTCATTTTGGAGGGAGGGAGGGAGAGCACTTCATGATGGTCGCTTCTCCTCATGCATGCATATGAGGCAAAGGCAAGGCCGTAAGTATACGACAACACATCAAAGTTCCAGCCACTCTTCCCCATAGTCCGCAAAAGTCGAGCGAACACATGCTAGTCTTGTCAGTCAGTTGTTGCTTCGATAATGGAAAGTGGAGAAACGACTACGTGATGCTTCCCCTCTCTCTCTCTCAACTCAAGTCAACTCAAGTCTCAGCGAAATATATGAGCAAAGTAGTCATATGGGAACCGTGTCACTTCTTGAAATACATGCGAGCTTTGTCATATAATAAGTCTAGAAAAAATGTAATGAGTATGGAGATGCTTGGAATTCTGGAGCAGTCAGTCAATATCGACAAGTCTCCAGCTGCATTGTAAAAGGGAGTATGAGGCTGATTACATGTTCTGCGAAAAAATAAAACCGTTTCTCAGAGGAGCTCTCTCTCTCAAGAATCACAATGATTTCTTAAGTTTATGATGCTCGGCCACGCGCTCGCTTTCTCCAGCGATAGCATTAAAGCGATATTCGAGGAAGCAAGCTAATTCCTTCTAAATCCTCTCCATTATGAAGATAATGGAAAGGCAAGTGAGGAAAAACGGGTGAAATTTCATTACGCATTTGTTTTCATGTTTGCCGCATTTCGCCTCAGGACACCACACAAGGCACACGTATGCTTTGGCAAGTGTGTGAGCCACTCCATCTCACTCCACGTCTCACTTCCGGTCTATTCACTTTCTTCACCTGAGCTTTGGAAGTGTGGAACCCGCATAATGCGGCATAAGGAAGAAAGCGAACATAATGTAATATACGCTCTCTCCGAGAAATGAGAGTAAATAAGTGAGCCGTCCCATTCGTCATCTGAAATAAGCTTTTTACTTGGCTTCCAGCACACGGCGAGAAAAACTTGTCAACCCTTTTCCATACATCCATACAATATTGCATGCACGTCCATTTAGTGCTCATAGCCTTGCATGAAATATTAGTCGAGATTAAAAAGGCAAGTGATCACTTAAACTTCTCTCTCTCTCTCCGCTCCGCACTGCAATGCACTTTCACCTCTGCTCTGCCAGTGTGCACATTCCTCGAAATCGATCACCTCACCTTGTGCTTTATCTGACGAGAGGTAACTCTGATTATGAAAAATATATACGAATCAGCACTAGCGCAATGCATGTTAAGAGCTCAAGTGGTTAAATCGCTTAAGTGTTTATCGCAAAGAGAAAAAAGGATTTGATAGGAAAGCTGGAGAGGAGGAAAAGAACGATGCGGACTTTGGATAATATATATTTTTTGTGATGATGGGCACCAGAGAAAAAAAGTTTCTTTGTGGTCAAGTTTTTTTTGAAGAGAGAGAGAGAGAGAGAGAGAGAGGAAAAGTGGACAAAGGGGAGAGAGTGTTTGCTTGTCACAAGCAAGTGGGAAATGGATGGACGTGGACGGAAGCGAAGCGGCAGATATCCCTTTTCTCCAGTAAAATCCAGTCTCGTCCACACCAAGGGCGAATATATGTTTATACATGCACACGCACACACTATTCTCCTCTGTTGATCGTGCTGACTATGGCAAAAAAATACGCAGCGATTATGGAGAACAAAAAGTGAAAACCTAAACTTAAAATGTATACGTTTCTGTGTGCTGCTGTCTTCGAGGTTTCCAGTGGACGCGTGTCGTGTCCATGTTCAACTGAAATTCTGCTCCCTGCACACATTTTAAGCTGGAATTGGGACTCACTTTTCCTTCCTCCGCCTCGAGTGCCTTGCCGTGTACCTGCCTCTTGTTAACTCCGTCGATTTTACTTGAACATTTTGAATTTCTAAAATTTGCCACAGTCATCACACCACCACCATATTTTCGGCCAAGGTAAAAAGGTAAACATTTTGGGAACACATGTCATCCATTCATATTAAAGGGATTTCGCCTCCGGTCGTTTTTCCTGGAAGAAAACATGCTGTATGCATGGTGTACATGCCGCGTTGAGAGAAATATGCTTGCCGAAGAGTGAATTAAATGTTGCTCTATCTTTACGAGGGGAAATCTAATCTCTCTCGCATGCATGTCATTTTAATATTTTCCTTGTCTCTGCAGAAACACGCGTGCTTATTTTACGAGGGTCCGCAGCTGGATATAGGATTCGATAGGGCTCCAAAGATTAAGAACATGTAACGCCCTTGAAGCTTGAAAAATCTCCAGCTAAAATAAATTATTTTTATCGAATCAGAGGGAAGATTATGCGAAATTTTAAAGCCGAACATTTTTGGGGCAATGTGTAACGGAACCACTTGAGCTAGTCGGGATACTCAAACTGATGCCGATAGCTGAGATGTGCAAAAGAGAAAGAATGGGAGCTTTCTACTCTGTAGTTTCCCTCTGCCCTACTCCTTTACTGGAACTGGATGAGAGAGGAGCATAGTTGTTGGAGAACATACATAAAAGGCATAGCAGAGCACTATTTTCCCCAGTGATATAAGCGTAGCGTGTTGTTGGGGAGAAGAGCCAGTCTTTGTGCAACCTTGCGTCTACGAACATCGCAACCTCGTCGAAAAAAGTATATACACAATTCCACACAACTCACACTCGCATCGCTCCTCTTTTCCGAGCAGCTCTCAACTCAACCCTTTTGTTGTCTTCACTCAAGTTGGTCGGGAGATAACAACCCTTCCAGCGGAAAAGATAGAGATCGCACTTTTCCAGAGAAAACCACTTTACCTCCCTTTTCGCCATTCAACAATACCCGTTTGCGGAAATTATCAGGAAAAAAACTCCCACCAATCATCACAATTGTGGATCCACTGATCAGGACATATTTCTTTTCCACTGGAAATAAGAAAGTTGTATGGGCAACGTGAGAAATTTCATTTTCTCCCCAGAAAACAGGAAAGTGCAGTAGTGTGCAATGTAAAAGAGTCATAAAAATAAATATTCTTGCATATTGGTCCTTGTAATCACATATTTTCCCCAGAAAAAAGTAATCAGAGAGGAAAGAGTCACTTCTCTTTCCCGGGGAACGTCTTAATTGGAAAATCAGACTAAAGAATGCGTGAGTGTGTTTGAAACAATGTTCGAGAGTGAGCTCATTGACTTTTGAGTTGGCCATAATCATATCACATCTTGATCTTAAGTATTGCGAGAACAACACACGTTGATCTTCATCTCTCTCTCTCCTTGACTGGGCCGGCTTAATTGATGTGCAAACTGTGAAATGAAATTAGAGAGGGAGAAAGTGAGAGTGGGACGAGGAGGAGGAGGAGAAGGAGAAGAGGATCGGCTGCAGTAGTAGCGAAGTGCAGACTGGAGCTCCCTTTCCCTAAAAGTCTCATCAGTCTTTCGAGCATTGTGGAAAAAAGTGGAAATCTCCAACTCGCTCTCAGTTCCTTTGTCAATATTAGCCTTTCTCAAGATTGGAAATAAGGGAGGTGAAGTGGAAAGGAAAACCTTTTGCTTCCTCTTCTTCCCCGAAAAACGTGGAGAGGTGGAGTAAGGGAAGCACCACTTCATAAAAAAGAAGAAGAGTGAAGAGTTAGTCCGAAAAGGGAACGGAGTATGAGAGAAAGAGAGTGTGTGCTTGAAGTAGATGCATGACTCTAAATGCATACTTTTGGCTTGGCTGGTGCAATACTCACTCTCTCCCGATACATTATCCTTTATGAAGATTAGCATGCGGAATATATGCACGTGAAGGAAAAAGGGAGAGAAGAAGAAAAAACTTTGTTCTCCTTCTTCTTTCAACTCCGGAAGGAACTCTCACGTTCTCATAAAGAACCATTTAGTGGATCCCTCTCAGCCTGGGTTCGTGAGCCAGCAAAACGATTAAAAGCAAACTTGGATTGCGTTAGCTAAACTCAAACCTCCTCCAAAAAAAACCAGAACTTTTTTGCGAATGAAATTCAGCACGAGAGCTCCATTACATGAGAATATTTTTTCTACTCGAGAATGTCTTGTTGAAACTGTGTTTTGACAGCCTTGTTCTTGTTCCAGTGCACAACCCTCTCGGCATTTCCTTCTCACTTGGGCTACTGCTCTAAGCATAAGTATAACAAACTTTTTTTTCTTGACAAAAGTGAAAATTTTCATTTTCTTTGGACAACCTCATAATATCCCATTTGAGTGAGAGAAGAAGGGAAAAAGTTTGAAGGAAAGGAAGTGAAACAGATGGAGGAGTTGGTAGTGACTGGATTGGAGGGAAAGACAATATGCACTCACCCTGCTCACCCAAGTAATAAGGAATAAATAATGAGGAAAAGTGCACATTTCACGACTTCCTCGTCACCTGCTCAACAGGAAGAAAAAACGGCAACATCACTCATCCCATTTATTTCGTCTCTGACTTGACTCCACTCACGCACCTCCAATTCATAAATTTGAATTAGCGAAAGAGAGAGAGAAAGAGAAAGCAAAGAAACTTGTGTGCTTTTGCCACTGGAAGACGGGAGCAACCTTCCTTATTTCTCCAGCCACACTACTTTGAACAATTATTAAAAAGTCGGAGAAGCAAAGACCTTTCTTCGAGTGAAGTTTTCCCGTGTTCCGTGTTCTGCAGTGTGTGCTTCTACATTTTCCCCTTTCGTGTGCACATGCATATGCATGCTTGTGGAGGAAAAATGTTGCATGATCAAATGAAGTCAATCAAGCTGTTGGGAATTATTGTCTTCATTATTGGATCAGGTAAGTGCACACCCTCCCTCTCCCCACTCAGTCAACATTATTAATCCTTTTCCCTCATGTTCCGTGCAAAAAATACCTGCTCTTTTCCTCTCCTGCCTTTGTACGCCTTACCATTCTATTACATGACTTTTAGCCTTTTATCCTTTATACAGTCATTCTTCTTGTTTCCTTGTTTTGATTTTAGAGAATCAAGACTTTCCGTGCTAAACACAGCCTTTTCTCCCTTTCTCTCTCTCTCTCTCTCTCGCTTTTGCCACCGCCACACCATTTCATTTTCTCGCTCACTCACCTTTTTCTCCCTTGTTAAGCTAAACGCGTAATCTATGTTCTTGGCCCGTCTCCTGTTTTTTTCACGAGAGTGTAACTTGATTTGCTAGTGAGAGAGCACAATCTCTCTCTCTCTCAGCATTATTATTAACTTACACCTTTTTCGGAGCTGGAAAAAGCAACTTAACTAACCACCTCGTAATTACAATGATCAGGTAGCAGTGGGAATATACTTATGTATTTTTTGTGGAAGCCGTGTCGCCTAAACTCCTGCTGTGAAAAAGTCTTTGTCAGTCTCGCAAGAAAAAATATATGCACGGAGCGGCATACATTCACACACATTTTCTTGCCAACATTAATAAGGATGTGGATGTGCCACCCTATGCCTTCCTCACGCCTTTTCGAAAAACAAAAAAAGTATATCGCATTTTAGAGCTTTGTTCCCTTCTTCCTCTGCATGTGTTGTTCTTTCTCTTTATTAAAATCCACAAGAGGAAGTGTAGACTTTTCGGTGGAAAAGTGTTAATTAAGAAATTTCCCCTGTTTAGCAGCTGACTGAGTCGTTTTAAAAAGTAGTTCTCTCTCTCTCGCGTGTATCGCTCGCGTGTCGACACTTTCCCTTTCGCTTGACAACAAGCAAGAGCACAAGCAAACCCGCGATTGATTTGTTATCGGAGGAGAAGGTGAAGAGGCAACACAAAAATTGTTCCTTCATTTTTAAAACTCGATGCACGTCCACTCGCACTCGCCCTCTTCTCTCACTCTTCTTCAAGAGTGCCTGCATAAAGAACACACCAGCGAAAAAAATGTGCTTTTTTCCAGTGCATCCACTCATAAAACACACAATGTAAAGTTTTCTCCTCGGAAAAACTTGTCCGCTAAAAACTTTTTAGCCAAAGTACAAGACAAGAATTTCTGATACAAACCTTCTTCCGGCCATCTTCGCAGGGAAAGTCCACCTCCGACTCCTCTTTGTTAGTAGTCCATCGACACGAGCGCTTTTATAAGGTGATGTAATGTAATATTGATGAAGATTTATATTGGGGAAATGGCCACGGAGCGAAGAATGTGAAAATGGATGCGGTGGTGAAAAATGATCGAATTCTCACCATTTCTCTCCTCCTCACAACATTGTATATCATCATATATATTCGACGTGTGGAATCGATTTTGAAAGTTTGCCGATGTCCACGTTCATGTCCACCCGGAGAAAAAAAAGGGACGAAGAGAAAGATTAAATGACAAAGCAATTGGTTGCCATTTTTTCTCTCACTTGAGAGAAAAAATAGAAAATGGGATTTTCACTTTCTTTTGAGCATCCTGCCAGGCTTTTAGTTTAAGAAGAAGAAGAGGGGCACATAAACAAAAAAAAGTGGTCGGGGGAGACGACAGTTGCGAGTGGAGAGAGAGAGAGTGGCAAAGCGAAAGGGTCAAGTTTGCTCAAATAAAGTAAGCAGGAGGAGGCGAAGTGTCAAACAAAACAAAACTTTTCTTTTCTCTTTTTTCTCTCTTCAACTTTGTCGCGAGAGCAATTGGAGCGACAGATCTCAAGCTTTTTATCGATAAAAAAGTGAAAGAAAAGGTGGAGAGAGAAAAAACCTACATTTTATGCATGCATTGAGACAAACGAACTCGAACTCACCAGGTTTCATCTGATGAGATTTTGATAGAGTGTTGGTGTGAACACTGGCGGGGTTGTAATTCGTGTGGCTGCGGAGTGCCAAGTGAGAGAGAAAAAATTGGGAAAATTGTTTCTTTTTTCTGGACACCGAAGAAGAAATAAGGGTTATAGACGTGTATCTGTTGGGGTTCCTTCAGGGGGAGCCTGCTCTCTCCAATAACTACACTTTTTATTATGCATCTACATCCTTGGTTTGTATTCCAGCGCGAGTAAATAAAAAAGTGAAAACAAGTCAAAAGAGGCTGAGTTGATATTTGTTCATTGCGAAGTTCTCCAGAATCTCCGCATACTTTTACGATGCTGACGACTGGGTTGGTGGTGGTTGTTGGTAGTGGCGAGAAAACAAGTTACTTTTTTCTGGAGCCGAGAGCTCGCAGCGAGTGACCATTTTGGCCACGTTACAATCCAATTTCAGATCCCTCTTGCGAGTATACATATTTACAGTTGAAAGAGGGGAAATATACAAATATTAGTTCTTGGCTCTATTTTTTCTTCGATTTCGTCGTGTTCGACTCGATTCGATTGCGATTGCTTCTTTGTTTTATTGCGATTTTCCGATGGATTTGCTAACTTTTTCCTCGCAGTGTTGTGTAAACAAATCCAATCTCCAGGTCATATATCAATGTAGCGCTCTCTGATAACTTACACACATTCCCATTGATCCACTGCTGCAGTTGGTGGAGGAATCACGAGAAGGACACCCTATTTTCTCTCTCTCTAAACATTGATATATATCCAAAGTGACACTCTTTTCTCCTCTTCCTCCAAAGTCTAAAAGCATAGCCGACTTTCAGAATACTTCCCCTTCCATTTTCTTCGTGTTGTTGCGTAATTTTCTCCAGTTATTGTTGGACACTGAGATGCAATGCAGCTTTCTCTTAAGAAAAAAGCCGCATAGTTCCACTTTAACTATTCTTTTTTCTAACGCAAAAAACGAAGCGGTAATCCAAGAGAGGAAAGTTTTTTTTCTCGAGGTTTGCTTTAGTGGCAACTACCACACTTTGCACTTTTCTCCTCTTTACCCCTCTCTCCAAACACTTTTACTCTCCAGCCAGCAACTTGTTTCCATTTCCCAGTCCAGGATCTCGTGAGGAGAGCAAAGTTTAGGGAAAGAATGGGAAAAGAGTTGCAAGTTGCAAAAAAGAGAAGAGAAAATCGAGGGAGAGAAAAAGAAAGTTTTTTGTTTTCTTCTTGTGCGGTCGGTCGTCCCAATGTCTACGCATTGTTACAGCTGTGCTCAACATAACATTTACGTATTCTTCCCTGGCATCATCCACATTTTATATCCCTTTTGCTATCATTACACACAGCTTGCCCAGCTTAACAAAAGAAATGGAGCTGAAATGTGCTCCTCCTCTACAATTTCATGTTCTTTTGAACACGTTTTTTCTGGAGAAAGCAAGAAAATATATGTAGCCACTTTTTACTCTGCCTTCCACATTCCTCCATCATTTCCATCCGCTTTCCCTCTGTGGCCAACAGGATTCCATTTTAGAATCACTCTGAATCCTTTCCTGCATTTAGAATCCACACCCGCCAACCATTTAATGGACTTCAGGATTTGTAATGGATTATTTCTACTTCAAATGTAATTATGACAGACTTTATTAATATTTTGGTGTGTCTTCTAATGATTGTTTTCAGTGGTGGGCACCCTTCGGCTTCCAAGGGTGGTGGTGCCGGCGTACAGAATGAACCAAGAGAATGCGACGTTGGATTGTCCCTTCGATCTCGGAGGGGATCGTTTGTATGCCGTCAAGTGGTACAAGGACAATGAAGAATTCTTCCGCTACGTTCCCAGATACAGACCACCAATCTATGTTCATCAAGTTGACGGCATCTCTGTCATTGTAAGTCATTAAAAACTTATCACAATCCTGCTTTACATTGAAAAATGTCCCGGTTTTTTTCCACCAGGAACACGAGAGCTATTAAATTAACCGCAGCAGCACGTGCAAAGCTGGAGGGCATGCATACATTAAACAGTCGTGTATAATTATACTGGCAAAAGGTGGCTCAAGGTGACTCCTAACTGTGCTCGGTCAGTCAGGGGAATTGCGCAGCCTATAATCATGATCAAGATTAACAATTGATTAGAGGAGGCTCTTTCTAGCATTCTGCTCCTCTCGCAAACAGCTCAATCAAGTCATTCACTTATTCACAATGGTGCCCTCATCACGGACTCTGTTGACCATAATATGCACATACATAATTCTCGTGGACACTGTCCTTCTCCCGGTTGAAAACAGAGTTGCATAACTCAATCAATTTTGGAAGCGGACAGTCAATTCACACATGTTTACAAGTGTTTTACATCTCACGCTTAGCCAACCAAAAGTACGCTATACGTTTTTGGCTTTCACTTCTCTCTCTCTCTTTCTCTTTCTCTCCACCGCGGAAGTGGTGAGTGGATGAACCACCATTCGCCACAGTCCAGGCAAGCATGCACCCATGCATTTCCTTGATGATGGAAAAGTACCGCCGCTGACCCGAGCATTTAGTTTGCTGGTCACACTCACACCACTCCACCACGACGAAACCACCTACTTTGCATATGCATTCAAAATACACTTTGGTGAACTCAAATACTCTCTCTCTCTCTCTCTCTCGTTTATCTACTCGAGAATGAGTTGAACCGAGAAAAGTAAATAGGTTTGGTTTACTCGATGCCCTGCTGGACACCGGCAAAATGGATGGACACGACAAATATTGGTTTTTATACAAAACTTTGTTTCTCTCCCTCTGAAAGATGAAATGGAGCATATACATAGGTCTCCTCGTCGCAGTTACTAACTACGTTCCATTCCACCAAACTCACATTTTTAGCAAAGTTTTTTTTTGTGATTGGGAAAAAGCTGGACGCAGTCGGGTCGCGTTACTCCATCATAATCATCTTACAACTTTCCACTTATTTACTTTCGCTGGCAAGCCAAAAACTAACACGGACGATGATGAGGAAGTGAAAGGTTTCAACCCCGAAAATCCATACCCATCATCGCATATCCAAATCCAAATAAAAGCATACGATTTTTGCTATGATTCCTTGTTTTTTGTGTGTACACACATAAACACAGGTTTTTCCTCGCGTAAAACTAGGACAAGGGCCGGGTTGTGCCCACAAAAAACCTGAGGAGAAAGCGCCCATCGTAAAAAAAGTCGAGCACACGGAATCGGAATATATAGTTACGTGAATTCATATGAATATGTGTTTCCTTTCTTTTATTTACTCTTTTCCTTCCTTCCTTTTCCCCGTAAACGGGTTATTATAATGTATCATAGTAATCAAACACGATAAGTACAAATATTGAGCTCTCGAGCGGAGAGTGACAACACACGATCGACTGTGCTCTCTCTCTCTCGCTATCCAAATCACTTGGGGAAAATATAGTGGCTTCTTTGGTCAACTAAATATATCTCCTTCCCGATCAAATTTCATATAATGTTTTATAGTATTGACATAGTTATTCGGAGAGTGTGTGTCCACTGTCCAGTCCAGTCCAGGCCACTCACTCGTCGGTCAGCCAAATAGATTAAAGGTAAAAAGGAAACTTTTCCCGTTATCATTATCCCCCATCGAATTAACCAATTTCCACAGAGTGGATTATCATTTTCTTCTCTCCGCCACAAGTTTTGTTTTCAAAAACCGTCGACAGTTTTCTTCTCCTGTTTGCATTTCACTTGGAAAGTTGATAAATAAAAGTCGTTCGGTTCGAAAGAGAGGCTAGAGGCCTCTGCTCTACTCTCTCCATGTTTTGTTGAATTAACGGCAATTTTCTCTGGAATGTGGGCATAGTTGGATTTGGATAGATCTCTCTGTTTTTTGGTATGAGCACACGATTTATATCCAACATGTACATTTTGGGGGAGTAGATGGAGGAAATTGATTACGGCATGTGGAGCTCATACACACGAGGAAATAAATGAACTGGGATATGGGGAAGCTTTTCTCCTCCAGCTCTACGCTCTTTGAACAATGCCGACTTTTTATCACTTGATGGAACAGTCGATAGGAGGAAATAAAAACACGGATGGCGCATTACCTATTCAGGATTTCCCCACATCAAATATATTTTTACTCTCATCGTCATCAGCATCAAGAGGGAGAGAGAGAGAGAGAGAAAAGTTTTTCCAGAGCACTGATATCACATGTGCAAGTATATATATATATATATTTTACCCCTTTCCCCCTTTTATTATTCCAATTCGCTCATCGTAAAAAGGGGAGAAAGCAATGAGGAAAATGTGAGGTGGATGACATTTCCCTTCTTGTATAATGTGTGATCCCAATTCTCTTACGAAAAACTCTCCCACACTGCATCTCAAGAGCAAAGTTGTGTTTCTCCTGCAACAAAGAATACATAATGCCGTTATGCACAAAAGAGTGTATATTATATCATATCAATAAGATCGTTATCTATCCTCTTCCGTTCTTGAGCTTAAACTAAATGTTTGTCCTGTTTTTCTTCGGATTTCCTAAAGAACCCTCTAATACGTCCCCGATGAATGCACTTTAGCTCTCGTCCTATCGTATCCGGTATCCTACGGAAGAAATCCATAAAATGTATGGTAAAGTGCAGTGAGATAAAAAGGAGCTTTTTTCTAGTATAGAAAGTAGTCTGGAGCTGGTCGATGTCTTTGCGAGAGTGGCAATGTATACAATATCATATTTTTATTGTCGTTTTCTCTCTCTTCTGCGTCTCCACTCAGATATGTTCATACGACCAACAAAAGGTTATGAATTGACACACACGCACATCACCACCACCACCGCCACCGCCACCATCCACAATCATCTTCTTTTCACAATGTCTATCCTCATCCAATAAGTCTGGAAATTTTGTTGTTGTATTTTTTTTTCTCGTGGGTGTTCACTGTATCGTCGTTATGAGGAGAACAGCATGCAACACTTTTCGCCATATTCGCTGTCAACACACGGAGCGAAAAGTATCTCATGTATCGAATGTTCGTTTTCCACGCGGGAGGTAAGGTCGTTGTAACAGTTACAAATTTTTGTGTTGATCATGTCAGCCGTAACGATGCTCCTCGTGGCGATGACGAGGAAAGAAGAAAAATATATAAAAAAGACGACTCAGGTAGTCAGTCCTCCTTTAACGAAGTGTATATTTATGTTCATAATATTTTTGGATCATAACAAAAAAGGAGGTATAGCAGTTCTCCCCACGAACTACCACCACACCATATTTTATTGCTTTTTCCTTCTTTCAAATATATATGCCCCTCGTCCTAAATATGATACTTGCCGGGATGATGACGACTGCGATATTATATTTTGTGTTGTTGGTGGGAGTAGTATTGGTATCGTGTGATAGCGGCTGGATACAAGAGGGGAAATGAGGTGGTGGTGGTTTGTCGTGGTCTGGGCGTTTGCATTATTTAGTTGAGGATTTTCTACGACTGCACGATATCCATCAGCAGAGAAAGCCGCAGCCAAAAAAAAGCAGTGCACTATTTTGCGTTACAGAGACTGACGAATGCGAATGCACCAAAAACTCAATTCTAGGGAAAATCTGCACTGTTCACCGCCAAACCTCTTGTAAACGGATAACTCAATAATTTGATAAATTTTAGCCATGTGTGTCGTAGTGAAGGATTTTGAAATATATGCAGAAATAAGGGATTTCTTGGATACAGCTAACGATTATTGCCGCACGTGACATTCAATTAAAAACAACGACTTGTTCACTTCGTCTCCAAGTTTGCTGAAACAGGCTCGGGTCTTGGGCTTGGGTTACGTCTTGTTTGTTTGATTTAGGTAAAAATGTATTTGATGGAAGGAGAGCGGACAGCCGCGGGAGCAAGTCCTTATTATTGTGCATAGTTAATAGTAAAATCTCATTTCATTCCACAAACAACATTATTATTAAAATGGAAAACTGCCATTTTCTTCAGCTCTTTGAGCTTCTTCTTAAAGATGTGAAGGAGCAGAGCGAGTTTTATGTTAAAAATGACTGTTAGCGTGCCAGTGGCGATACACACGACACACGAGTTTGGAGCAGAGGTCGATTTCTCTCTCGAAAGGGGTAACTAGTATTATGGAGGTCAGCAGGCGAGAGAGGGAAAGGCGCACGGAATGTCAAAACACTCTTTGGCACAGTAAAAAACGGTGGGTGAGACTAGGGATCGTTTAGAGACTAATGTATACAATGCAAATGTGTATTTTGTATGTTTTGTTGTTTTGGTTTGTCAGCCTGTTGGCAAAAGACACGCACTCATGCATGCCTCGAATGTGTGTGTTGTGTGCTGTGTGTGTGTAGAACAGGATAATTTCATATTCATCCATCCTTCCGTCCACCGAGGAGAAAGTTAAAGAAACAATAAACTGTGGCGAGAGAAGAGGAGAAGCCAGCGGGGCATGCATATGCATACATTCTCTAGCTTTCCACTCGTCTCCTCTGAAATGAGTCCAGCTCGTCGAGCAGAAATACACACACACACGTTTTCAGAAATATAATCATAAAAAACTGTTATTTTGAGTGGATATACGCTTTTATATATGCAGCCATCATGCCACTCGAAGGCTCAAACTGGAAGAAAGAGACTGGAAAGTTTTTGTTATTGAATCTGTTAATGAGTGTGTGCGTGTGTATGTTATATGAGAGGGAAGCAGGGAAGCCATGTTTCAGCTTCAGCTCTTTCACTCTCTCATCTTTTCAATGAGGAGAATCGTATTTTTGAGTGTGTGCCCGCTCACAAAATCTTTGGATATAATTCCAAAAAAAGTGTAGAGGAAGCCTGATATAAGAGCTTCCCCACTTTTCTATCCATTTCCAGGGAACGTGTAAGCCCTTTTGTCTTCCTGACTTGACTTACATTTTCCACATTTTGTACTTGCATAGCTTCATCTCCAAATAGGGAGCAATTGTGTGAAAGAAAATGTGAAAAGTAAAGAAAATCTAGGTTTTTGGGTGAGTTTTCTCTTTTCTCCAGTAGATTTTCTTTTTCTGGTCCGAAGGGAGCTGGACTGGAACTGGAAAATGTTCTGTTGCATAACCGTGAGAAAAAGAGGTATTCGAGCAGATATATATATGTGGAAGTTGCACACACAGAGCTCACTCCTAAATACTGACTCAGTCTATCCATGTACATTTTACTAATATACGCATCCTGACTGGCGTACCAAAGTTGAAGGCAAGTGAGAAATGGGAGTTCCTCCGCAGCACATAAAGAAGGGAAGAGAGTAAATCACCGTTTCTTTCCCCTCCACCACAATGCACACTGAGAAAATATTATCCGTGTATCACACGGACCAATGGACTCAACTTTTTTTTGTTGTTCCCTTTCCCGCAGCTCCCGTGTGCATTTTCAAAACTCCATAAAAATCTCTTCAGCTTCAACTCTCCTTTCTAACCCCTTTCCTTTCCTTTCTCTTCCTATTTTCCACCGTTGTGGAAGGTGTCGTTGAAGACGAAGAAAGGAATTCTGTGTGAGCAAGAATCAGTTCACGGGTCATTTGTTCCGCTTTATTGGTCAATTTGGTTTTGAATGTTGAAGGAGAAAAGAGAGTTTTCCCCTTTTTGTTCCATTTTATTCTCAGAAAACATTGCTCGCATCAAGTGGTAGCGGGATGCGCAATTGAAGAAGTGCAATGCATCCCAGAAGATCTCGAAAATGGAGTGAGTCGAGCCAATTTCCAAACTCCCAACAAAAAATATTCTTTTCCCTTCCGGCGAAAATATCTATATTCAATACGTATCCACGTTGGAAGTATAGGTAAATTTGAGCTCTGACTCTGATCTGAACCTTTGTCCTCGTCGTCATCATCGTCATCTTCATATTCTTCTCCCTTTCCCCGTATATCTGCCCTGTAATAGGAATGCCCATTATTGTCAATCTTTTCTCTCTCGTGATTTGCTTGAATGTCTTCGGGCAAGAAACAAAGAGGAACAAAAAAGACTGGAATTTGGTTTTTTGATCGAGAGAAAAGTTGAAGATGTCTTCTGAGGAGGGATTCCATCTCTGAGAATTGTCTTTTGGAGGAGACCTTCTCAAAATGCAGATATCAGATATTACCTAACTTTTCCTTCTTTCTCTCTCTCTCCCTCTTAGAAGCTAGTTTTTGGGAAGGAGGATGTTATTTACTTCAATTGTTTCCCTATTCAGCTCTTTTTTACTGAAAAGTTGAGAATGAATGTCACCCTATCACATCACATTACACAAATACATACAAAAGAAGCAAGTTTAGTCAACTCACGCAACATATTCTCCTTCTATAAACACATATTTTATGCTTCCTTGATTGCTCCCTTTTCGGATAGAATGCTAACCGAAAAAGAGAAGAATATATTCAAGAAAATTTGGCGAAATGAGAAATATTTTCCCAAAGAAATAACTCATATTTTATACCCCTTGAGCGATGCGAGCAGGAGTTCATCATACAACTAAAACAACCAATAATGTCCTTTTACTTTTCAAATATCACATTTCTATTGATTTGGAATTTCTATATTTCGTCACTAGAAAAAAGGAAGCTCTAATTTGCCTTAAAATATTTGATACGGATTATACGGAATTCCATTGTTAATGCATTCGTCTGTCCAAACAAACACGTATGTGATACGTGAAAGTAAAAAAATAAGTGATATGGACGTATAAATCAAACATTTTCCATGCTGTGTTCGACATTAGCATGCCAATTCCAATTTTGTGACAGTGCATGTTTCCTAGAAAAACTGGAGCACTCTTTAAACTCTCTCCATTGATATTTCTTGTTCAAATAAAAGATTCAAGTCAAAAAGTTGCTCTCTTTCCTTCGCGAATTGAATTTGCAAGGGAGTAGGGAGCGTGGTGCAAGTAAAAAAAGTGATGCAAGTAGGCCGTGACAAAGTAGCGAAATCTAGTTTCCCCGTCGTCATTTCCATCTTCAAGTACACAAATTCTTGCTTTCTCTCCTCCACCATATCAACATGTAGTTTCTGGAGTTTGGCTGCTTGGAAGCAGAGTTGATACACAAACTTGTAGACATGTACATTCCTTTATTTTCCCCTCGCTTTATGTAAACTTTCCCTTAAACCCTGAGAATCTGAATCAAGAGGGGAAATATTTATGCAGCGAGGAGGAGACGACTAGGAAAATAAACCGCAGCTTGAGAAAACGATGATGCTCCAAGGGACAAAATATATTCCTCTCTTCTCTCTTCTCACAGTCGTCTCCTCAAAAAGGATTAAGCTTCTTATGCATTCCAATTCTGAAGGAGCTCTGCTGAATCTGAAAAGTTTACCAAAAAAGAAACTGTTGCCAGTTCGCGTGGAAATATTTCAACCAAACCGACCGCCAATACACTTGCAAATATGTGCGAGTTTCCTCAAGTTTGATGTGAGTGGGTGAGTTTACATTCTACACAAATACGTCCTTCTGCCGAAGGGAGAAGCTTGTTCAAATTTAGCGTGGGACATGAAAAACTGTTTTCCCTGGGTGGGAAAACCTGATTTTCCTCTCTTGACAAAATGTAAAGAAACGACGAAAATATCTTATTTTCGAGGAGAGAGTGGAGTGGCCACTGAACCGTAAGTATAAATGCCAATGCCTATGGAAAATGCGTACGAATGCACCACCACCAATCCAACGTCGCCTCCCTTCTTCTACATCCTGATTCTGTTACACTTTCCCAAAATGTACATATCTGATTATTGAGCTTTTGAAGAAAAAAAATGATGTTTCCCTTTCATTCGTTCTTGTCAATGGGCTCCCATCCTTGAAACGCATTTTTACATGAAAGAGATACGTTTTGGAATTACAACTCACACTCACTCGATATATATCGAATAACATTTCCGTTTCGCGGGGTTGTTACTTTTGGTTGCTACATTGTCTGGTAACGACTCCACTTTTGATCTGGATTAGAAGATGTGACGTGTGATAAGAAGCAGATGCACACCTTTTTTCCAAATTCAAACCTTCTCCTCAATGTACACATATCTGCTTTCTCTCTCACTCAATCGATCCAAAAATTGCATTTCCTTTTTATGTGCGTGGTGTATCCATGATGTCGTGGTGTATGCAAGAGAGAAGAATCTCATTGTCACCTCACATCTCACCGGCACCACCCTCCCTCTTTTTATCACTAAATGGAGGAATATACACAGCAAGCTACACATAAACAGTTTTCTTTCAACGAGAAAGTTGATTTTTCCTCTGGAAAACTGCATTCGATATGTCGATGAAGAAGCTATAAAAAGCGAGTAGCCAATTGTGAGGGAGAGGGCAGCAAAGAATGGAGCCCACACACTCTCTCTCTTATTTTGTCAATATCGTTGAATGAGAGAAAGGGTTCATGAAACAAAAGCAGGAGAGGGGGAAATGAGAGGCAGAGGAGAAGTCCAGGTACAAATTGCACTGGCACTTCGGCCACCAGGAACTGTGCCTACTACCATTCATTTCCCTCCAATTCAATAAAATGTAATGTTCGCTGCGATGAGCCACACACACGCATCAATACATTTGGTATCGGTATCGAAAAAAGAGTCTACGAGACAATAGCACACTTTCACTTTGTGTTGTGTGTGATACAAGGAAAAATGCATCTGTTTCCAGCTAACAAGCAAAAAGGATTCACGATGGAATGTGCTCAATATTTTTTCATTCCAGGACACACCATGTGCGATACTATACCGCTGCCTTTTCTTGTGTCGATTGAGAATGCACATGTGAGGTTCGCTCTCCTGGATTTAGAAAAAAAAAAAAGAATTTCTTAAAGAGAAAACAAAAAGTTGGTTGGTTTAATGGCGTCTCTGCTTCTCCTGCTCTTCTCCGTCCTTCACTCATTCACTTTTATTATCCGAGTGATGCAATGTGCGTAAAAACTATCTCCACAATGTCCTCATGAACTTTTAGACCAATTGGGACCTGATCTTGTTGAAGAAGGGAAGACGCGAGAGGAAAAACAACTGCTCTCTCACTGAAAATAGTGGCTTTATGTTGTGTGGGTCTGGATCTGGATGATAGCATCTCTCTCTCTCTCGCTCTCCTACATTGACTCAATTAGATTGCAGCCACTTACTTTCTCTGCCTCGTTACTTCATTACCTCGGGAGGAGAAAACCCCATCATTTTGGAATTGACTGTGGCACAAAGGAAAGAGAGAAAAGTTTTTTTTTCGAGGAAACTGGAATTACGAATCAACTGCAATTACTTTTACGCTCTCCTTTCCCATTACCAATACAAACACAAAATATTGGGAGCAATGAGCAAATGAGCAGTTTTATCCCATATCAGATTCTGTTTGAGTGGGCCTCTCCTCTTTAATGATGATGATTCCAGTGATTGTCATACTTCCTTCTCTACCATATCTACTTGGATGTGATGACAATTCTCTGAATATAGCCTCCATGAAATGGTTCTTTCCGCAAAACGTTAAACCAATCTGAAATATAGGAGGTCGCCTGCTCGCATAAGAAAACACTTGTGTTTTACTCTCCTTTTGCTGACACAACCCACGCATACATCTCTGTCAAAAGGGATTAAAAGTGAGATTCACAGTTGTCAAGTGGTTGATTGCATTATAGCCGTCGCTTTTCAACAAACCCGCATCTCTCCCGGTCTCTCCACACTTTTGGCCACACAAATGCAAATAGTTTTCCTTTGGCTGAGAATGAAAAGCTGGATGGAAACTGAAGTGCACAAAGCGTCATTCATATACAGGCTCAAGCGTCTAAAAAGTAGAAGGATTCACACGTGAAACCAAAATGCGGCCGTCTCCTTTGTGGGCTTAAAATCCCTGTTGAAATTAGTATAAAATTATTTGATTCCCTCGCTCATCAAATGGAAAATACTAGAAAGCGTTTAGCACACATACATTTTTAGTCTGACAAGTGAACTTTTTGTGAAAGGTGCATTGTTCAGAAATAAATTTGAGTTGTTGAGAGCCGGCTGCTGACTACACAACAAGTCCCGATGAAAAAGCGTGCTTTCTCTCTCTCAACATTTGGCGAATGTGTGCAGCCCCACACCATTTACGACAACAAAGTGTGTGAGCTCCGCAATAAAAATTCTTGTTATCGGACATCTGTAAAGCCATTGAAAGCGTTTCGATAAGAAAAAAGTTCACACAATGCACACGAGTCTAGGCTTCACAGCAACAGGCAACAGGCCGTGGCCGTGGTTAAAGGCGAACACATTTTTTATGGAGAAAAAAAGAATGTGAATGTGAAGTGCGCCCTTTTTTACTCCATTTAACTAGATTTTAGAAAGCTCCCTATCGGAGCGAGTGCATGTTGCTTTTCTCCTCGGAGAAAGCATTTTTTTGTGTGTGTGCGTAGCGTAGTTTATCAGATTGCTTTCTTGGAGTTGGGAGAAGGGAAGATTAATTGGACTGCGAGTCTCTGACTTGAACTGGAGAGAGGAGGAGGAAATTGTGCCAGTAATTGTGTTTTCTTTTATTGAGTTCATCTTTTCCTTTTACTCCACTCCACCATCGTCAGTGTGGAGTGGAGCTGCAGAGGGAGGGAGCACATTTTCCACACAAAACACACATCTAATCTACGAGATCTTGCCTTTTTTCAAACAACAACACGTACACATTATCTCTTTCAACTCAAATGATATATACTTTTTCCCTCCTTCTCCCCGAATAAAAAAATCTTTCACCCGTCCATCATCCGTGCTGAGGGCTGAGACTGGGGAAAAGTTGATGAGTGGTTCAGAGACAGATCGGAGTCTATTTTTTTGTGTAGGATCGCATCACGTTCAACAAGAGAGAGATCCTTTATCTCTTTCCCCCGTGAGTTCCCTTTGAGATTCGAGAGAAAAAGAGGAGATACTTGTTACAATTAGAATTGGCTGAAGAGATGAAGAGAGAGAAAGAGAGAGAGAGAAAGAGAGAGAGAGAGAAAGAAGAGAGAAAGTGTGCACACTCCACAATGCTCAACAGTTCTCTTTTTTAATCATAATTGAGCCAATATCCCACTCTCGCTGAGGCTTCTGAGAGGAATGAGGATGCTGCTGGGATGAGAGATGAAAGCAAATAATACGTGCCTCTTTCAACGCTCTAAAGCAACAGGCAACACTCCCAAACTCTCTTCTCTCTTCCCAACCAAATATTACTCGAGGAAAATGGTGGGCGAAGCAACATGCCATTTTTTTCATCGCCTCACTACTTTCCCCGTCCCAAAGCGAGAGAGAAAGTGTGTGTTTTTTCTCCTGGAGAAAAAAAGCAAGTGTCTGAAGCTGAACTGAGCACACTTTTTTTCTTACAATAATTTATTTGAAGTGGGACTCTGTGCCAAAAACGAAGAGCTTGTTTTCTTGTTCCCGAGTATGATCAACGGAGGCACACACGCTGCAAGCGGAGAAAAACTGTGGGCCAAATGCACTTCTCATTCATATAGAAAAGAGCTCCCGTGAGACAGGATACAGAAGCAACATTACTCCCTTTTCCAAGCCAGTATTTCTTGAAAAAATGGATGTGTGCTTGCTACGAGAATTAGGAAAAAAGCTAAGAAATGGTTGTTGGAGTTTTCTGGAGAATAAGAGGATGATATTAACGTGATTGTAAAAATGTCTTGGCCGCGTGCACGGGAAAAAGGTGTAAAAGTGTAACCTTCTGATAGGCTTTGGCTGTGCTGCGTTGGTCGATGGGCTGCACTCAATCAAGGCTGAATCCCCTGTGAAATTTCCACTTGACTTGTGCAATGTATAAAATGATTCAAAAAATGTACAAAAATTTTGAAACACAAAATTGTGCAAACAGCATAAATTTAAAATATGCAAGTGTTTTTGTACCAAAAATGTTTTTTGTATTTATTCTTAGATGGAAGGTTCGGACCAGAAGTTCGTGACACTCGGCCCCCTCGACTTGCGTTCAACAGGCGTTTACCGCTGTGAAGTATCCGCTGAAGGCCCGTCATTCGCCTCTGTCCATGACGAAGGTCGCATGACAGTCATTCGTAAGTGCTTTCATATACTCTTTTTATCTCCTCTTTCCCATCTCACTTTTGAGTTTTATGTTCCTCCTTCTTTCTCTCTCTCTCTCTCTCTCTTTCTCCCTCCATTCAATTATCCGATCAAAACACGTAAATAAATAAGTTACAGTTATGAGCCGGAGGAGCATAGATAACATATTTCCCTCAAAAGGTTAGTCGTGTTTGTGTGTACGATGATGACACATGTGTCTTTGCTACTAAAACTAATGCACTATGCATTCTCGACATGACCGGCTCGGTCGATTAGTCTGAAAAAAGCACTGTTGCTCTTGGGACTTGTGGACTGGACATGGGCAGAAAGGGAAATGACATGGTAATTGGGATCAGCCTTGTCGACCCATTATACGACTCCCAAAACAGCAACAACAACAAAAACAACTCGCTTCACTTTTCCATTCCTCCTATAATCGCTTGATGCGTGTCTCTGTGCATATCCTCCCTCACGAACTCACGTCACCTTTTACGTTTGCATGCATTTTACGAAAAAAAGAAAAGTTTATGGAGAATGGGGCGAGAGGGGATATTATTGTACATTTTCTTCTTCGCCAAGGGAAAGGTCGAAACGAAGAGTTTTTCGGTTGATGGAAGCATGTAATTCAATGTTGTTACACCCATATCATTATCCCATTATTTTACGCGTAATTGCCATGAAGCGATCGCGCATATCGCATCGAACTATGCATGTCCGTCCACAGACTCAGGACATTCATGTTGTACGGGCGGCATGCCACCAGTTGTACCAAGTCATCATGGAAAATTGGTTGTAAAAAAAGGCCGAGGGAGAATAGGAATCGCAATAAAATTTATTGCCGTTTATATTCCGAAAAAGTGGGAGCGATATGCGAGAGCTGTGTAGCTTGAGCTTTCCGCTTGTTGGCGAGTCATAACTATATCGTTGTGTCCAGTTCTCTGAATATCTCTCCCCTGGAAATAATATCGACAATCTTAATAGGAAAATAGGAGACGGGAGAGAGAAAATAGAAAACGATTACGGACGGATATATGGCTCGAAAAGCTCAGGTGGAGATGGGGAAATGACAGGGTTCCTCTGAACAGACTGAAAGACCACGGAGGTTGCAATGATCTGTTGCTCGGTGCAAAACTGGTTTATACATTTTCTCCGAAAAAAATATTATGAACAATGATTATTGGCAGAGGGTTTTCGTAATGATGTCGTAAGCGGATATTTATGTTGGACAAAAGAGCCAATACTAATCATATAACTGGGAGAGAAGAGGGAACACACCTTGTTACAAAATATATACATGTTCGACTCGATGTACGTTTAGAGCCTTTGTTTTTATTCGTGGGGCTTAGGGTCTCAGACATTTATTGACTTTTTTATTGGATTGAATAATAGATAAATGTATTCTTTTCTAGATTTGCCCAAGGAAGGTCCTCAAATTAGTGGGAAGACCCAGGAGGAATACGAGAGTGGCGACAACTTGGCTCTCAACTGCAGTTCTGCAAAGTCCTTCCCTCCAGCGAGACTCTCATGGTATATCAACGACGTTCCGGTAAGTTTCACTGCAATACCAAATTGCTTTCTTTTTTTAAACACCAATTTCCATATCGCATATACATCAAAATATGTGAATATTTCCTGGAGATTCTCAATGTGAACACTCTTTCTTCGATGTATCCAATCAAAAGGAGGATGAGTGCTGAGCAGGTGGCAATGGAATATAAAAAGCGTGAAATATTAACACAAAAATAGTTATTCCAAATGTTTTTATATGGAAGAAGTGGAGAGAAAATGGGATTGTAGATATATTCCATTCATCCATTCTCTCCCCTCCAATCTTCCCTCCATTTTTTTTTACTTTTCCTCCGCAGTTTGCATTTCATTTCGGTGGAGAGAAGGTGGGGATGCAGTATTCATAAAATAGGTTCCGTTCCCATTCCCGTATCCCAACTTCTTCTTTTCACTCCACAGCTTCTGCACCAGAAGGCGATCCGTTTAGATCGGGCGAGGCGAAATACATGTAAAAATTGGTCTCCGGAGAGTCCTACGCACATTCTGCCCCTCTCCTCGCACAAAAACATGTGGACAGAAGGAAAGTCTCGTGGAAGAGAGGAAAGTGCACTACACTTCTTTTCCTGGACAATGTGAAAATGCTTATGCATGCATATACATAATATTGGTAAAGGTTTACATATATGCACATGTGTGTGTATGACTGATTGTGGCACTCCAAGAAAACCTTTACTCTTCAAAAGACTGATCACTTTCTTTCTTTAACTCTGGAGAAATTGTTTCAAGTGGAGGACTTTGGAGGACTCTGCTGTTGGTACGGCTTGTGTGACGCTTTCTATCTTCTCAAGAGTAGCCGCCAATTGCTCTATAAAATTTCACAATTTTTTTTCCACCATCGCAATATAAACCACAGTGGCCCATTCCAGCAGATGTGAGAAAAGAAAACTATGAATTTTCAAGGATGACCTGGCTCTCCGTTTATTCCACCTTTTTTATGGGAGATTGAATGAATGCTGGAGGCAGGAGTGTAATTGGAGATATGCACAGAGCAGCCATTCCATCCACTCCCATTCTCACTTTAACTGCTTCACACTTTTACCTCCTCTCTTTTTCAATCAGACCAAGACCCAAAGAAAAAGTGTAATGCAGAGAGAGGAGGTAGCCATTCTAAAAACATACGTCCATTCATTTCCTGACTGACTACTGGAGAGAGGGAGAGAGAAAGAAAACTTTGCAGTGTGCGAACGAACACAGAATCTGCCTACTGCAGATACACTCATCAATTTTGAATGAATGCTGCAGCACGAGAACACGAGCACCGCAATGACAAACATTCAGCACAGAGCTTCACTTTTTCACTATTCCAAATTCCAGGTTTAGGTATATGCAAATTGAAATTATTCCGGGAGAGTTGGGATTTTCCAGGAAGCTTTCCATGAACTCAATACCCCCCAACATACGTTCATGGACTTTGTATAAAGAAATCGACATCGTAGCGACGTAGAGTTAGAGAGAAGCACATTTCCGGTTTGTAATTATTAACCTGCGAGAAATGTTTAAGTGTTTACGCACCGCAATTAGAAGACATAAAAGTAGCGCTAAACTTCCACTCATAAAAATCAAATTTAGAGTTTACGATTGACGAATACCGGATGTCCTCCAAAATGTTCGCAGATTTGTGGAAACATGCGTCATATGTGAAATCGATTCATTTTTACCGTTTGCTCTTACGTACCATCTCCCAATTTCCGGTGTGAATGCCCATACTTCGGCCAGACCAAGAGTTATAGAGCCCTACCTTCGCCCTCCATTGATTTCGTGTGAGGTGGCTTCATTCTCAGTATCAATTCCAGCGAAAAAATAAATGAAGTAGGCAAGTAGGGAAAGTTAGATGTGTGAGAGAACTTTTTTGTCCTCAGCTGAGTGTTGAAATGGAATACTTGACGAAACTAAGAACTTTCCACTCAGATCATTTGAAATACGATCTCCCCCTGAAAACGGCATTTGCATTACAATTTTTGTTGCTGATGTGTAATCGTAAGAACCTCCTGTGGAAGTCCCAGATATATGCTCTCTCTACCTCTCTACCTTTAAGCCCATACACCTCACCGAGTAAAAGATGGAATTGTGTTCTAGAATTCACCACACGAGCATAATAATGGCGTTAAGTGTCCTCTGAACTGTGAAGGCTTCTCTCTGGTGGAACGCGACACCAAAATACGAACACAAAAAAACGAAGAAGAAAAGTATATATCCTTTTCACACATCCTTCCCATCTCCGTGTGAATGGGGAAAAGATTGACGTTACTTCTGGGAAATATGTACTCAAAAAGTCACAAAATGTACACGCTCCATCTCTCCACCCTGTTTTGCTCACTCGTCCAGAACTTTTGAGCGTGAATGGAGAGAGGAAGAAAAAGCAAACATAATTTCAGCATTAAAGTTTATTAGAAGAAGAAGGAAGAAAGAAAGCGGATGTTGGAATGGGTGATGAAGTAGACTGGAGAAAAAAGGGACAAGCCTTTGGAGGTGTGATGATGATCTTGTTGATGACGTTGATGATGTCTCCTGACAATGCACCACTCTGCATTTTAATACGCTGATTTCTGCCTTTCCACCATTCGCATTCGTAGCACAACACACCTCTCTTCGGCTGCTGGAGAAGACGAAGAAGAAGAAACACTTGCTATCTGCATACACGGATGGGCTCTCAGGCTCTCAGACAAAAAAACTTTCATGATGGTGGCGATGATGATGATCACCGTCATTATTACGTGGATATAGCGGTCTGATATGCACTTCCACCAGATATTTGCAATGGGAACATTGAATGTGTCTCTAAATGTGATGGCGGCGCAGTCAAGTGAAACCTTCACAATGCCATCAACTTCGTTCCACGAAGAAGTAAAGCCCACGTGGGAAAAAATATCTCTTCTAAAGAGACTTTACGTTTGATAGTCCGTGAAATTCAATTTTCTATCTCCTTCCTTAGTCCAGCAAAACTTCCAACACAAAACTTGGTGCTCACACCTGTATCGGCTCTCTCGAATGGGATACCAGAGACCACCAAGACCATACCACCACTGATTTCTTATTTTTCCTCTTTTGTGGCTGGATTTTTTCAATCAAAAAAGTTTATATTTTGGGCTCTCCCCACCCGAGACTGCCACATGGAATGATGCATTAGGACAAGTGAATGCCCTTGGGTTAGGTGGCGATCCGTACTACTTTCGGCAGTACAGTACTACTTTTCAGACCCTGTACTACACAAGTAGTACATGT